>JAIOKQ010000308.1:0-19947 GCA_020654165.1 Oryctes rhinoceros
TCCTTATTAATTCCAATGTTTCGATGAAACCATGTTATCTTTTATCAGTAATAAAACAGTAGTAGTAGTAGTAGTCGTCTTTTTTTAAACGCCGTTTCTTCTTCCGTAACAGCGGAATATCAACATCGGGTATGCTACATGAAAAATATTCAGAATTTTACGTAGAATCCATAAATGCAACTAAAAAGCGGGGTTCCAATTTGAAAATTTCAACTTAGGGGTCGTATTTCAATTTTGGGACATCCTGTACATTAAAATTTTATCTCAAAAAATGCACGTTAAAAAAAGTAATATAGGTGTCCTAGTATTTTTCCGAAAGAAAATATCCTGAATTTTAATCGAATTTATTCCTTACCTTATGTACACAGTGTAAAAAATCAGCTTTACCAAATGCCTCATTATATGAATGCAGTAGTTCGTGTCCATGTTCGTGATCGTATTCCAATGCTGCCAGATCTTCTGTATATTCAACATAAAACTTCTGATTTTCGTCCGATTTTTTATTGAAGAAACAAAATACAGCAATATTTTCAGTTGTGTCCTGAAAAGCAGAAATAAAGAGAATAGACATAATCAAGAAGATATTTATAGATTTCAAATACTAATATCTTCACTTATACGTGTAGACTCCTTTAGGTGGATGAGAGACTACGAAGGTGAGATGTCCTTTCCATTTGGGTTACAATATTAGTTATGCGACAAATAAAGAATTGTTTGACGGTAATTGTAGAACTTTTGACCTTTTTTACACCAAGACAAAAAGATTTTAAAAGGTAAAAACAATATTAGTTATGAATTCAACCACGTGTGAAAACGTGGCATAGAAGGAAACTATCCACGCAAAAAATATAACTATCCATTTCTAGCGTATACACGACTCGCGCGAAAATTTAGCCGAATCTGTACAGTTATAATTAGAGCTCCCCAAAGTGCGCGGCAAGTCAGAAGGCGTACCGCCGGGCGTGGCCGGGGGGATATGTAATGTAATATATAAGCAAATAACTCGCATCGCATTTCGGTAGTTTATTACCGTATGCGATCGGGTTGTGACGGTATGGCGGACGCGCGTAGTAAGAAACGCCCACAGGCCGACAAAGTGAAAAAGCTCTGTGGAGAATTTCCTGACTTAATATATAATGGAAGTAAGATTATATGTAAAATTTGTAATATACCTCTGATGTGCAATGATAAATATGGCTGTAGAAGACATGTAAATAGTCAGCAACACAAAAATAAAAAACTGGGTGTATCACCGACTGAGGCAACTCAATTTATAATTGATTTATTTTATATGCTGGCTGCGTGTAATTTACCGTTTTCCTTACTCAGGAAGAAACCATTCCGTGAATTTTGGAATAAATATAATCCAGACTTTGAGTTACCGTCGGAAACAAGCTTAAGGAGATGTGTGCCAAGTGTACGTACCGAAATTGAAAATAGGATCAGATCTGCAATAAAAAATAAACTATTGTGGTTATGTATTGACGAAACGACAGACCGTAAAAAACATTCTATTTTGAATGTGATTGTACGTGTACTGGAACCTCGTCAACCTACAAAGGGAATTTTATTAGCTAGTAAAAGACTAAAATCGTGTACTGCCGACGCTATCGAGAGCGTAGTCGTTGATACTTTACAAACATTTGAAATTGCCACTACTCAAGTATTAATTTTCATGACCGATGGTGCCGCGACAATGCGTTGTGTAGGTCGTTCTCTTCAAGAACATTATGGGATGATGTTACATATTACTTGTAAACTTCATGCTCTGCATATTGTGGCTGAAACTATTCGAGCAAATTTCCCTGAGGTAAATGCATTAATAACAAATACGAAACGAGTGTTTCTCAAATCTCCCAAACGTACCAGTGAATTTCATAAACAGTGTCCCGGTATTCCCGAACCACCAGAGCCGATTCTTACGCGTTGGGGGACATGGCTGAAGGCAGCGTTTTATTATTTAAAATACTTCCGGCAAATAAAATCAGTCGTCTTACAATTCAATCCCAACGAATCTGCGGCTATTAAGGAAAGCCAGGATAAATTCCAAGATATTTCCGTTGAAGCAGATTTACAAACCGTTTACAACAATTATAGAGAAGTACTTGAGGCAATAAATAAATTACAAAATAGTGTACTGTCCCTGACGGAGTCAGTACAAATATTAGATGACGTTAATACACTCCTACACTGTATAAATAACAAAAAAAAATGATATCGTTACAAGAAATTTTGAAAGTGTTATGAAGAAAGATACAAATTTTAGCAGGTTAAGACAAGTTTGGGAAGGTAACTCTACTGATCCGGTGACTAAATTCAAAGATTATTTTAATTACGCGTGTATTACATCATTAGACGTCGAGCGTTCATTTTCAAGATATAAAAACATTTTTTCAGAACGACGAACATCCTTGAAAGAAACGACTGTGGAAACATTCCTAATGCTTCAGATGTTTGAGAAATAGGATTGCGCTTACGGTAACAGTTTTAATGTGCCTACCTCCTCGTGCGCTGACTAATACTATTTTCCTTGTGCATTAACACCCACTATATTGGATACGGCTAATTACAAAAGTAAGCGTTTTAAAATTCTTTATTTTTTTGTTTTTATGTACTTTACTTATGTTCCTTATCGACGCCTATGCGCCGTGCGCCACGCAGTTGGGGAGCTCTAGTTATAATGTAACCCGAGTATCGTGCCCGAGGGCACCTCCCGATTTTTGGAAACATAAATCCATCGATATTTTCTCTGCTAACCAGAAAATTCCACATCAAACATATTGTTGAAATGTAATGGCTGCAAGATATCTTTGTTATTAAATTTGTGTAGGCTTCCTATACAAAAATCTCCATTACTTCATATTCCTAGCAGTCAGTAACTGGAAGGATGTGACCGTTAGCCTAAATTTTTGACTAGTCAACCAAGTATTTATCTGGGGTTGGTCAATCAAATCGGAAAGCAGTGCTTTCGTGCGTTTTATTAAATTAAAATTTAACTCTGAAAAAAACACTTATTCATTATGCTTCGTTATCCCTTTGTCAATATTTTATATTAATTTATATTATTATAAATCAAAACATTTATGGCGAAGCTTCTATCTACTATTATGTGTACCCAGCATTTGATTTCGAAATACACCTTTACAGCATAGGTAATATTTCATATTTTATTAAAAATTCCAGCAAATTTTTTTCTAAATTTCGCCGATTTAAATAACACTTATGTATACCGTTTGTGCTTACTGTACAATGGTATAACATTTATAAAATTTATCTTCAAATACTGGCTGCACTGAATAATTGAGTTTTATCGTGTACGTGAGAGAAACTACCCCGAAATTTACTGTTTACTTCTTTAATTGTCTTTTATTGTATTAATGATATTAATTTCAAGTCAATTTCGTGTGTGTGTTTTCATTCGTTTTTAGAAACTAACCTAACATCTTATAAAAACGATATCTCCTGTTCTTCCCCTTATTTCTCTTCATTTTCTCTCACTCATCTCTTAAATTTTAGAAATTCCGTTTCGCAACGCTATTCGAGTACAATACCTCCTATAACTATGATAAGCCATGTACCGTAAGGCGTATATTTCTCTATACATATACGGTCGTATGTAAAACTTTAAAAATATTCTAACAATATTAGAGTAGATAAAATAAGACAATAATGTAAATATCTTTATAGGCTATACCTAATAAAAAAGATTTTACTTATTGTAACAACGGTAAAATTGGTTTTGCAATAATGACGTGACTCAGCAGCTGAGTATTGGCGTGAATATAAAAGAGACTACCTCAAAATTTACTGTTTGGCTTTTTAATGGTTTTTTATAATATTGATGCTATCAATAGAAGTTCCTTCCGTGTGTGTGTTTCCCTTCACTCTTAAAAACTAACTACTTAAAAAAAACGATATCTGCAGTTTTTCCTCTTATTTCACAGAATTTTTTCTCCTTTATCTCCCGAATTTTAGAAATCCCGTGGGGCAACACTATTCCAATCTAATATCGCCTATAACCGCGACAAAGCGCAGCGATATGTATAACCTTGATAACAATAAAATCAGAGTAAATAGAGTAAAAAAAAATAATGTGAATTTCTTCAAAGGCTTTACCCAATCAAAAAGATTTGATTTAATTATCAAAGGTGGAAAGGGTAACCCCAAGACCTCTCTTTGCTATAATATGGCCTACTATTACTCCCCATTCCAACTTATTATGTCTTCCAAATGAATAACATATTTTTCTTTTAATATTGTTCAATGCCAAAATTTTTCAAGATTCGTTTGTCCAACTGGAGAAACATGGAGGAGAATAAAATATTAACGAAAATAACCATTGTGGGAGTAGAAGACATAAAGCCTAATAATAAAATTCTCCTCCAATCAGAGCAGCAGCTATTCGTTTATAAAAGAAAGGTAGAAATACTGTTGTCAGTACCGCTAAAATTCTTGTTGAACGTAGTAGTTACCCTTTTAAAGTTGTAGTGAATGTTTGGGTAAGTAGTTTCGTAAATCGTTTTTAAATTACTTTTGCAATCAACTCAATCATTGTGATGGACCAAACTTTTGCCAAATTAGAAAAAAATTACAAAAACGTACGAGTATTGGTATTTCTTGTAGAATAAACATTCTTGCTGTTGCTTGACGTAAATGTTTACTCCTGTGTCATAGTTCATAAAAGAGTGCAGAACTTCAATCCTGAAACCGGTTTCTAGGAAAACTTGATTGAAAATTGTGTATGTTGAAAGATGCAAGGTACGACGGAAAAAATCTTCCTCGTAGAGATCTTGCCCATACGAAGAGCTAGATTATAATAACAGTAATAATAATAATTTATTAATTTAAAAAGATTACATCTCCGACAGATGCTGTTTGCAATGAACAAATTATTCTTACAATCGACTGCTTGAGTCCCACAACATCGTGGTGTTTACTTATTGCAATTATATTCTAAATTACTTTGCAATTTGTTAAAAACTTTTAATGACGTGCAGCAAACACTATTAAAATGGATCTGTATAATGTACACAGCCGATATGGTATACCGGATGTTGACGGTCAAGTTCGAACGAAAGGATTCAACATGTAATTTGGTTTATAGTTGTTCTGCTCTTTTATTCATTAATCTCAATGTTAATTAGTAGCAATAGTCATGATTTCTTCCCTATTTTTCATATTTAAATATAAAAAGCGAATTATTGTAACAAAATAACCTGGAAAATAATCAATATATTCGAATAAATTTCTCAGCAAGGTAGTCACCGAGCAATTTATCTTTTATTAGTTATAGCTGTCCGTCAGTCATTATTACATTCTGAGGCTACTGTTTCACTTTACGAACCTAATTTCCTGTGTCTTAGATTTTGGTTTCTGAAAGCAAGAAAGAGTCCGCCGGACGCCTTGAGTCTTCCAACGCAGAACCAGCATCATTCTGCAGAAGCTTTAAAATGCTATCCCAAATCAATTTGACACAATTACTGTTCTTCTACTTCTAATCTGTTGTTAAAGATTCCAGCCCAAACATTAATTTTTGGGGCTACTGGGTATTCGTACAAATAGGAAATCGGGGATTTTCTTTGGTTCGTTATTTAAAATAATGACTCATAGATGTTCTCCGTGAGAGTGAAATTCGTGGGATTTATAACCAGGTTTCTTCAAAATATTGAAAACTGTTGAATAGTGCAAACCACACTTAGACACAATGTGTACTATACCATACAAGGAATTTTGTCTTATTATTATTATTATTATTATTATGGCCTTTGTTCACAGTTTTGTTTGAGAAAACGGCCATTGTCAAATTTATTAACAAGTTTCAAAATTAACAATTGGACCATGATGCCTCCTCGCAGAATTGCACATTCCTTTTTTATAATATCCAGTCATACAAATACGTCGAACTCAAAATGTACCTCAATCAAAAATTACAATTATTCCAATATTACAAATGTAATGCTTAATTACGTTTACGCCTTTATACGATGTATAAAGGCAAATATTGAACATAATAACAATTTTTAATCAAAAATGTATTAAAGCCTTGCGTAGAGAGATTTCCTGGAAAATGTTTGAGACATAAACGTAAATGCGAAAATGTCAAATTCGGTTTCGTGAGCTTTCATGTGCTACTGCAATGAAGTATTAGGTCGGTGAGAGTTCAATCTATTGGTCTTTAGAGTAATTACAAATTTAATGTAATAACTTAAATGGCTTGTATCATCCATAAATGTATCTATTGGGTCGTTCCATGGTATTCCACCGTCGAAAATATAGAAACATACAAAAACAAATGTAAACTTTTATTCATACAAGCGAGAAATTTCGATATGAAACGTTTTTCATATATTCCGTATAAATCCTGTACAATTCTCACTGCTAGTTAGTGCGAATACGACACACCAATTTGGTAGGAAGAAGTTCGTCTAATCCGTACATTAGAGACACCGCTTTTTGTATACCTTGAAACTTAAATAGTAACACATACCATGCGGTAACAATCTACCCCCATCTTGAATCCTTAGATGTTGAACGAATCCTATTCCCATCGGCAGAACTAGTCTAATTTATTACCAATTTATTATTTATTATTTATTACCACAAAAATCTGGTACTAGTGCTAAAAAAATGTTACATTATTAAACGATAACGCACTGCAAAAGACGTGCCATGACGTGACGTGACGTGACGTGCGTGGCGTGCATAACACGCATCCACAGCATTTCCCAAATGTTGTGTTAATTTCCTCAAGAATTAGGTAAGAACAGAGAATATTGAGAAAGGCTGATATGAACTGAAGACAAGCATCCAAGCACTTAATAACGTACAGAATGTTCCCGTTAAAAGATTTGTATTCAGATGAAACTGAACGGCATTATTTTCTAAATTTTTTAGGGAAACAATTATCTTCCACACGCACGCACTTGGGTGGTTTTTAGCTTTAGTTTCCGTTTAACGTTCCGAGTTCGAACCGTGTCATGTTGTTTTTTATTAAACGAAAGCCCAACGTTTCACGCACAATGACATGGTGATTCTTTAAGAGAGGGAAAGGGAACGGGTAACAATTTGCACGATAACTCAAAATGTAAACCGCGACAGATGCGGAAATAAGTGAACAGCAGGCAGTTAATTAAGTTAATTAAGGTATGTGAACCATGCAAGGGGTCAAAAGCAATTCATCACCTACCACCATTATTGTGGGCAAAACGACGAGTTTTTGTTTAACAAAAAAACGACATGACAACTCAGATCACGTTTAGTTTTACGTGACGTGCCGTGAGGTGACGTGACGTGACGTGATGTGATGTGACGTGCCGTGACGTTGCGTGACGTGACGTGACGTGACGTGACGTCGTTTAAAAAAAGAAAACAGAGACATCGTCAGGTTAAGATTATAACATGTTTTACCAGAGAATGGAATTAACAAAAGCGAAATTAAATTGCATCGATGTGCTCCTTCCCATCGAAAAATTATTACGTATTTCTGGTGTTTGGCCCGTAAAAGAATTTAAAATGAATTATTTGCTAAGAACGGCAATTAGTTGGATAGTTTCGTACGTACTGTTAGGAATGATGTTCGCTGAGGTTATGCACGTTATGGGAGACGTTAGAAGAGTCAACGAAATAGCTTGCACGCTAACACCAATTACCGTTTACTGCTTCAAAATGACAGCATTGGTGTATTACAGAAGTAAATTCTTCGACATTTTACAAATACTCAATTCGGAGCTTTTCAACAGTTACGACGACACTATACGCAAACCTTTGGAAAAAATAATAAAGAGTACTAACAAAGCAAAGAAAATCTTTCAAGTGTTGACGTTGTGTGTCTTGTCGTTCTACACAATATTTCCTATTTTCGATGAGAAAGATTTACCAATACCCTTTAGCTTCGATGTAAGGAGCTATAAGTACGTAGTTCACGCTTTCCAAATTGGGGCGTTATCTATCTGCGCCTGGAATTTAACTAGTATAGACCTACTATTCGTGTGTCTTATGGGAATAGCCGCAGCTATAATCGACACACTGCGAAGAAATATTGCTAACGTAGTATCAGATGCAGAAAAGTTAAACAACGAAAGTTTCCGAAATAGCAAGAGCAGCATACGTCTAAATAAGAGCATACTCAAGCTTCTGAGGAGATATACCATGTTGCATATGGCTATTTTAAGGTCAGTATTTACCTATAATATAGTTCCTTTTTAGAGTTCCTAAAATGTTTGATATCCGATAAATTCAATCCAAAATAATGCATTAGCATTTAAATCTTAATTTTTGCCAACGAGTAATACATATTTTCATTTCAACTTTAGGATTTCCAGATTAAATTGCAATTGTCCATATTTTTGTTCGTTAAAAGAACCACAGCATTTCCCAAATATTGAGGAAGGCTGATATGAATTGAAGAGAAGCATCCAAGCACATAATAACTAAAGAGTCCAAACGATGTGCCCGACCAGTAGCGTCGATGCGAGAGCAGAGTGGGGTAAACTCCGCTCTCGCATAAGTAGTAAAAATAAACGATGCATTTAGTTGCCGTTCTAACGTGTTAAAGTATACGTTGAAAATGTTGCGAGGTCGTAAAAATAATGCGTCAAATCGGTTGTCTGCTACCGTAGTAAATAAATTTATACATCGGTTTCCCGATTTAATATATGACGGTAAGGCAGTGAAATGCTTAGTTTGTGAAACAACTTTATTGTCTTGGAAAGCGAGTCAGTGTCAAAGACATATAAATAGTGACAAACATAAATAGAAAAAGATTAGACGCAAATCATATAATGAATTTGTTGTTGATTTAACAATGATGCTAATTGCGACCAATATAGCTATACATAAAGTCCAGCACCCAATGTTTCGCCAGTTTTGGAATAAATACAATCCTACGTGGAAATTACCATCTAAAAATACGCTACACAATTACGTACCATCAGTGCGTGAAAGAATTGTAAATTTTACGAAAAAAACGGTGAGAAATAAATACCTTTGGTTGACAATGGACGAAACTACAGATATTAAAAAACAGTCCATCCTATCCATTGTCGTAAGGACGCTGACCCCACAAGGATCTTCTGACCCTTATTTACTAGCCTGTAAACGAATGCAAGATTGTACTGCCATGGCGATACGTAGTGTATTAATAGAAACACTACACAAATTTGAAATTTTACCGGAGCAACTGTTAATGTTAGTTACCGATGCTGCCGCGGTTATGTGTTCCACAGCAAAATTACTCAAAACGATTCAACCAAACCTGCTGCACGTCACATGTTTGCTTCCTTTACACCTTGTAACAAACATTATACGTACAAGTTATCCTGATGTGGATGAACTAATAGGACAAACGAGAGCGGTTTTTCTTAAATCTCCGAAACGTATTCGCCTATTTCATTCGCAGTGTCCTGACATACCCGAGCCGCCGCAACCAATTCTTATACGATGGGATACGTGGTTAGAAGCAGCATTCTATTATTATAAACATTTTGAAAAAATTAAATCAGTAGTTTTACAACTAGACGGTAAAGAAGCGGCTGCAATAAGGCTCAGTCAGGTTCAATTTAGAAATCCTCAAGTTGCAGCAAATTTAAAAATTATTTACGACAGTTACGTTCCAATAGTGGATGCAATAAAAAAGTTACAGAACAGTGCGCTGTCCTTATCGGACTCATTAGCAATTATTGACCACGTAGAATTAGCGCTGCATATCCTTGATGATGAAAAAAGTGTTTGTGTTCGTGAAAAATTTAATAGTGTATTAGATAAAAATGTAGATTTTACAAAATTACGGCAACTTTTTACCAATACTGAAGATACGTTGTACAGATACAAAGAGCACTTTAACTATGCAAATATAACATCTCTCAACGTCGAACAATCCTTTTCAGCATATAAGCATTTATTTACGTCGCTACGTGCGAACCTTTCCGAGACTAATACAGAAACATATATGATGGTGCAATTACTTCATCGCGCACATCCGGATATTTCTGCAACAATGTAAACATGTTAGGTAAGTTATTTATGTTTTTTCTTAACGTTTTGTAAAGTGATTCAATATATTTATTTTTAAATAAGCGCACTGTTATTCTGGTAAACTCTCCACGCAACGCCAATGCTCGGGCACATCGTTTGGACTCTTTAATAATAACGTACAGAATGAAGCTGAACAACATTATTTTCTAAATTTTTTAGGGAAGCAATTATCTTCCACACGCACGCACTTGGTGGTTTTTAGCTTTAATTTCCGTTTAACATTCCGAGTTCGAACCGTGTCATGTTGTTTTTTATTAAACGAAAGCCCAACGTTTCACGCACAATAACATTGTGCTTCTTTAAGAGAGGGAAAGTGGACGGGTAACAATTAGCATGATAACTCAAAATGTAAACCGCGACAGATGCGAAACTAAGTGAGCAGCAAGCAGTTAATTAAGGTAACTCAGTATGTGAATCATGCAAGGGGCCAAAAGCAACTCCTATTAGCTACCACCATTATTGTGGGCGAAACGTCGAGTTTTTGTTTAATAAAAAAACGACATGACAACTCAGATCACGTTTAGTTTTAACAGATTCTAGTTGTGCAAGCCTACTTTTTTATTATAATCTTAACCCCAACAATATTCTTTTAACGGCTCGTTGAAGAAAAAATTTCTGGTCTATATAATCAAAGTATGCAAAGCAATCATGTCCCATTTACTCACTAACTTGTAATTCCTTTACAGATATATTGACGATGTAGAAACAATATTTTCCCTTTCATTGTTGATCCATTATTTAACAGCGATTATTTTGATTTGCAGTAGTCTACTGCAACTAACAACTTTGGTAAGTTAGACAAATAGGAAAATAGTTTTATCTTCCATTCCACAAACCAAACAATAAAGTAATAATCGACAGGTTATTAATTACTGTATAGTAGCACCTAAATAAAAACAATAACGGAATTTCCAAGGTGTCCAATAAAGTTTCATTTTAATCACTCTTTACATGCTTTTTTAGGTTAGCCAGCAGTATTCTAATAAATGTATGCATATTTTAAGGTAGACAGCCATTCGATTCAATTCCTGCTATCATGCTTATTCGTGATCATTGTCTTGGTACAAACGTTTTTATATCACTGGTTTGGCAATGAAGTTATAGTTAAGGTAAGATGAAAGGGTGAACTTCATTCTATAAAAACAATGGTTTTACGTATTATGGTGGAATTTCAGTATTAAGAGCGTTTTTTTTAATCTATAATATCAATTACTTTTTATTTAAATACACTCCGCCAAAAAAGTATCGCATAATTTAATTTTGAATCATAAAAGTATCGCATAATCTTTGTTTGTAGCATAAAGTTGTAAATATACTTTAATGCGCCCTAAGATATAACTTCTATGATTGTTTAAATAAAATACAGGCCAAATAAAAACAAGAACTCATACTTGAGATTTTTATTAAAACAAGAAATTATAATTTTGGAAAGAAAAATGTCATAACAGTAGCTTTTAATACTGAGTATTGCCAACTCTGGCTCTTATGACCGCTCGCATACGGTTTGGCAGAGATTCGATTAACCTCCGTATATAAGCCTGATCCAAATTCTCCCACTCGTCACGGAGTGCATTTTCTAGTCCATGCAGGTCCTAAATCTAAAACTGGAATACCAACGTTGTTAAGGTATTCCTGGACGATTATCGCAACATGCGGTCGTGCATTATCGTGCATTAACATGAATTCGTTTCCTATAATTGGCGCATATGGTACTACATGTTCTTCTAAAATGTCCGTTATGTACCTGTGGGCAGTCAGTGCACCTCTGTCTACTGGTATTAACTCTGGTACGACCTGTTAAACAGATGCCTCCCCAAACCATAATAGAGCCACCAGCGAAATTAGGTCTAGGTCTGATATTACACTGCGAATAGCGCTCACCGTCTCGTCTGTACACTGAGATACGCCCATCTGAGGTGTAAAGACCAAATCTTGACTAATCTGTGAAGAGTATATTGGCCCAGTCACTAATGTTCCAATTTACATGTTCTCTGGCAAACCTTAAGCGAGCCACTTGGTGGTTTCTAGTGAGACGAGGGGCTGTTACAACTACTCTAGCTCTTAATCCACTCTGTCGTAACCTATTCCGAATAGTTTGAGTACTCACACGAGTATTTCTAACTCTAGCCAAGTCGTTCTGCGATTGTCTCGCAGTTACATGTCTTCGACGTAACGCTTGTAGTAGTAAATAGCGGTCATCTTGGCGAGTAGAACATCTTGGACGACCTGGTACAGGTCTTCTACTATAATTACTATACTGTTTCTTTATATCTGGCTACGGCTCTAAAAGCACTTGACTGATTGATGTTCATCAAATTAGCAACGTATGCTTGAGATCGTCCATCTTCGATTAAAGCAACTGTAGCAGCCACTTGTTCTGAAGTTAAATTGCTCATTTTAGTTTTAAAAGCGTTGGTACAGAACTCTGACTTCGCACTTTAAAATTTGTCCGTATAGGAAGACTTTCAATGAACAACTGAACAAACCTTACACATATGCATTTTTCTAAATGTGTTCTTTTAGAAAAAAAAAGTAAAAAAGCTATGTTCCATGATTTTGTTAGTGTTTTTGCAGTTCACATACACGAGGCAAACTTTTTGTGAACGTATAAAAATATCTTGGTTTATAAATGCCCTTTTTTAGTTTATGCGATACTTTTTTGGCGGAGTGTAATTAAGCAGTTGATGTTGGTGCTAAAACATTGTTGAAAAAACTTAATTTGTTTGTCGCTGATAGTTTTTTTTTTTTTGCAAAAATTAACTTTGTTTTTTACGAGTACAATTCGTTAAATTTAAAGTTCATTTTATTTTCCTTTTTGATATCAGTTGCAACATTATAAGTTCAGGAAGCCACTTACTTTTAAAATAATTGATATTTTTCGCTGTATGTATTAGTAAATAAAGAATCAGATTAGATGATAATCTCATGTCCTTTATTTCCGACGCACTAGAACTACTAACAGTTAGTCAGTAGTTCTTTGAAATTGTGTTTTTTACCTTTTAGGTTAATGCTCCACACATTTCCAATACGCTTTCTCTTTAATAAGTTCCTCTCTTTCTTGCTTACTCTCCTCAGAGTAGTTTTCCAAATACTTGGAACATTTTTAAATTAATAAAGCATTTGTAATTGTTGACTTATATTGCATTTCCAGATGCTTTTTTTTTAATTTTCGCTACCATAAAATAAGTTCCTCAATTTGCCCATCTGTTTACTTGTTGTCTTCGGAGTGCCATCCAATAATTTGATATTTTATTTTAATAGTCCTAACGACAATCATTTCTGATATTACAGATGACGTTGCGAATTTAGATTGCTGGATTGCATATGTGTGTTGTCCATGGGTTATGTGTGTTTTTACAAAAATTCTTTGCAAGATGCGAATTATTGAAAATAAATTGTGACTTTGATTATCCCCGCAAAGTAATGTTGATGGAGTCTGGAGAATTAATCATGTAAATCATCAAAATGCTCTAATTTCAATAATAAACCAATTTTTTATCAATATCCATGTCTAATCTCAATATCTATATCTAATATCAATAATAATCCACATTAAGGTGCAGCGATTTATATGGGCAATCCTCGCTTACTGACAATTATTTATGTAATACGCGAAGGAGATTGTCTGTTCTATGATAAAAAAGAATAAAGTATTCGTACTCTACTCGCCACAGAAGTTTAATTAAAATCAGGGACAACTGTTTCGAGGACTTGATACATTTATCTCATATGGAATACATATCTTAACATCATTGGCGCTTCATTTCATAACCATTATTTGTTGGTTTAACTGGTTTTGAAGTGCCAATGACGTAATGTGATTTTCTCAGTACTATGAAAAAAAATTATTCCACCCTAATATACATACAGTGGCGAGCAAATGAATAGGGACATTAATCATATATTTAAGGTTACGTGTTTTTCTACAATTTAAAACGAAGCAAAAGAATTTTTGTTTATAAAATTCTTAGAAATGAATAAAAGTATATCCTTTAGACATCACACCTGCATTTCTCGGAAGTATTAAACTGTTATGTTTGCATTTCTCACGATCGGTTTCATGCAAGCGAGCATTTAAATACGGACAGTTGTCATAATCTTTTATTTAGTCTTCTTTAAGTTCTTTTAAAAGTAACTTAATATTATATTGTTAAAACGCAATTACACAAAATAGATTTTTGTATATTAAAACGCACA
Organism: Oryctes rhinoceros; assembly: GCA_020654165.1. Classification (NCBI taxonomy): domain Eukaryota; kingdom Metazoa; phylum Arthropoda; class Insecta; order Coleoptera; family Scarabaeidae; genus Oryctes; species Oryctes rhinoceros. The sequence continues at coordinate 14,230 of JAIOKQ010000308.1, forward strand.
ATAATTAATTTTCACGGTAGCACAGACTAAATTATTTTAAAAATGGGTCCTGCAAAACATTGTACGCCCGAGCTTCGAAAAATTATAATTACACTTCACGAAAACGGTTTGGGGTTTGGGAAAAATAGCTAACCAAGTATCTGTATCGAAAATATGATTGCTAATCAAATAAAATATTTCCAAAAATACGGAGCCTGCGAAAAAATTCCTAAACCGGAAAGAACTAAGAAAACGACGGTTCGCATTGATAGACACATAGCACGTCTCTCACGTGCGAATCCATTAAAAACGGCGGCAGATGTACACAAAGAGGTAATTACAGAGATTGATAGACCAATTAGTGTATGTACAGTCAGACGAAGATTACAAGAAGCCGGATTACATGGTAGGATTGCTAGACATAAACCGCTTATAAGCAAAACAAATAGAATGAAAAGATTACAGTTTGCCAGAAATCATTTGCATTGGACTGCAGATCAGTGGAAATTTGTATTGTTTAGTGACGTGTCAAAATTTAATAGAATGGGATCGGATGGCAGAAGATATGTACGACGAGGCCCCAATCAAGCGATGAATCCTAAGCAGACAATAAAAACAGTAAAAAGGTTTGGAGGAAATGTGTTGGTCTGGGGTTGTTTGTCTTACATAGTAGTTGGTCCTTTGCACAAAATTAATGGAATAATGGATCGACATGTGTATGTTGATATTTTATCCAACGTTATGCTGCCATATGCGGAGGATCGTTTGTCCGTACTTTGGAAGTACCAACGAGACAAGGATCCCAAGCACACAGCTAAGATTGCAAAGGACCGGTTTCGACAAAATCATGTAGATCTTCTTGATTGGGCTTCTTGTAGTCCCGATTTAAACCCAATCGAAAACTTGTGGCAAGAGGTGAAACTTCGTATTCGGGATAAAAATATTGCAAACTTCGAAGAACTGTTTCGATGATTTTGAGGAGGTCTGGAACAATATTCCCGTGGAACGATGTCAGCATCTCATCGATTCCATGCCTAGGAGATGTGCCGCAGTCATTAAAGCAAAGGGGTATCCCACCAAATCGAAATTCCAGCGTACCTATTTCAATGCTCGCATTTTACATATGGAATAATTTGTATTAGTGTGTGTTTTTGTATCGTAATGTATATTTTGCAATTTATTGCTATGTATTAATTGTCCGCAGTTTGTTATATATAGTTTCCTATTTTAAACTTTTCTTTATTCGAAAATACAAATAAATAAATACTTTCTTTCACAATTGCATTAGTGTCTCTATTCATTTGTTCGCAACTGTATGTTACATATCAATGCATTACGTGTTGTATTTTCAGAGTACTAAAATCGGAGAGGCCTGTTATATATCAGAATGGTATAAGTGTGGTATTGAAGCTCGAAAAATGCTGCTAATGTTAATGATGGGATCTCAGAGGCCGCTTGGAGTTACAATACACAAATTCGCAATGGTCTCCTTAGCTTCGTTCCTCACTGTGAGTAGATGATTACGATATTGCTTGTTATGACGTAACAAAAGAAAAACATTATGAAATAAAGTTGTCCTATAGTATTTCCGCAACTTCTTCTATAAAGTCGATTCATTTTGTTAGATTTGATACTTTTCGTGTATTTTTCATTTTTATGTAAATATAAAATTACGTTTTACGTAAATAGCAATGCTTCTTTATTCAATTATGAAGTTGCATCGATTGATTTGCTTATGCCATTGGAATACTGGTGTAGCTATTACAAAAAAAAAAATCACGTAACGAAAAACATTGTTAAATTGTGTGTCAAATTACGTTCCTTTTATTAACAATACAAGAACGTTTCTATTGTATTTGCCTTTATTAGTTTCCATTCTTACAATCGGAGTAGAAGGCGGTGGTTCATGAAGTTGCTTCGATTGATTTGCTTATGTCACTGGTATCTGTTTCCATTCTACTTAGTAACGTATCAACAATGCAGCCGATGTTACACTTTGAACACACGAAATCTTTACAGTAGCTATTAGCCAAAAGGCCACGAGATGTACAGGTTAGTTGTTTAAAATTTCGCGCGTATATCTTATCCCATGTATCAGAATTGCCTGGCCAAACTGCCTAAAAATGTCTATTCGATTGAAGAGTTATATGTGATGTTGAGAAATATGTGCAAATATTTAGTAAGGCTGTTATTTCAACCGTTCCAACAAACATCTGACTCCCTGAGTTTAAAGAAGATGCGCTCGATAGAATAGTAGGTGCTTGCACGGTATGGAGTCTTGAGCATGAGCAGCAACTTTATCCAAAGCACAAACAGCGGGCGCAGGATCTTAATGATGCTGATTTTCGACCAGGAATACTAATTTGTAACTAGTTTCTACAACAAGGATGCTATTATTATTTTCCAGAATGACCATCAGTAGCTGAAATGAATCCTCAGACGAATAGACAATCGAGGCACCAACTTGCGAACTTTTTCATCCAACACTTGGACTGGTAGTATCGGTGATTATTTATGTAGGTTCAAAGCTTTCGCTAAACAAGTTAAATGGATCAAATTATAGGAATTTCTTGGCAACCTATAAGTTCATACATGTCGCTGCTCCACCACATTTCAATCTTGTTGTTAGGGAATACTAATAATTTTTTGAATCGTTTCTTTTACTACGGGGCTACCTAAGAAGTCTTGTTTACTCTAGGCCGATTTTTTTCATAGAAGTCTTTGTAACCGCATACAACATATGTACATAGTGTTCGTTAGTTCGGGAAGGTACCCGAATTCTTGAATTCGACAAAGTTCGATGCTGCGAAATCTGTATTGCTGCTAAAGGAGGACATATCCAGCCATTACCCTAACATCTAATCATAGCACGTTTAACGAACCTTGTTAATAACAAAAAGTATACGATACGTACAATTGTTACCAATTGTACCGTAATTGAAAAGGATTGTTTCAGTTATGTCTATAGGAACAGTACAAATATACTCCAATTCTCGGTTGCATCAAATCATTGGTTAATACTAATTTTATTTTCTTTACTCCACATTTTCGGATCAAAAGTCTATCTAATTGTTTCCTTTTATTGCAGATAATCCGATGGTCCTACTCTTTCGCAGCTTTAATCAGAACAAGATACATATCAGAATAAATTTCAAATAGAAGCATACTATACGTATACTCCAGTGTCTCATCTCAAATGCCTCACGTACGCGCCAACCTCAACTATGTGAACTGCAAGCTGGGCAACAATAATAGAATGGTGTAATAGATAACACGCAGTTATATTTTACGATGTTTAAATACACTGTCTGGTTTAGGAGGATTATGTCTGCATTAGGATTTTCCTAGTTTAGTATTGTGAATATGTTTAGAAATATATAAATTATTATATCGCATCAAGCACCTTTAATTTTTGGTCTTATAAGAAAATGTAAAGTTAGGGTATCAGTTATTCGTCGTTTTAAGTTCAATTTTAATACGTTTGTATTATAAGTTTTATCGTATAAAAAAATTTAAAAAAGAGCTATATTGATTATTGTAAATGAAAGAAATAATAATAACAATCACGATTACAATTTGTCGAGAGTAAACAACGCCTAAGTATTGGCAACCCCCGTATGCGCTTATTAATCATATAATTAATCCAGATTAACTATCATATAATTAATTAAAGCTATGTGGTGTCGAGGTGGTCGATACTTATGTGTAAAGAGTCCAAACGATGTGCCCGACCAGTAGCGTCGATGCAAGAGCAGAGTGGGGTAAACTCCGCTCTCGCATAAGTAGTAAAAATAAACGATGCATTTAGTTGCCGTTCTAACGTGTTAAAGTATACGTTGAAAATGTTGCGAGGTCGTAAAAATAATACGTCAAATCGGTTGTCTGCTACCGTAGTAAATAAATTTATACATCGGTTTCCCGATTTCATATATGACGGTAAGGCAGTGAAATGTTTAGTTTGTGAAACAACTTTATTATCTTGGAAAGCGAGTCAGTGTCAAAGACATATAAATAGTGACAAACATAAATTGAAAAAGATTAGACGCAAATCATATAATGAATTTGTGGTTGATTTAACAATGATGCTAATTGCGACCAATATAGCAATACATAAAGTCCAACGCCCAATGTTTCGCCAGTTTTGGAATAAATACAATCCTACGTGGAAATTACCATCTAAAAATACGCTACACAATTACGTACCATCAGTGCGTGAAAGAATTGTAAATTTTACGAAAAAAACGGTGAAAAATAAATACCTTTGGTTGACAATGGACGAAACTACAGATATTAAAAAACAGTCCATCCTATCCATTGTCGTAAGGACGCTGACCCCACAAGGATCTTCTGACCCTTATTTACTAGCCTGTAAACGAATGCAAGATTGTACTGCCACGGCGATACGTAGTGTATTAATAGAAACACTACACAAATTTGAAATTTTACCGGAGCAACTGTTAATGTTAGTTACCGGTGCTGCCGCGGTTATGTGTTCCACAGCAAAATTACTCAAAACGATTCAACCAAACCTGCTGCACGTCACATGTTTGCTTCACGCTTTACACCTTGTAACAAACATTATACGTACAAGTTATCTTGATGTGGATGAACTAATAGGACAAACGAAAGCGGTTTTCTTAAATCTCCGAAACGTATTCGCCTATTTCATTCGCAGTGTCCTGACATACCCGAGCCGCCGCAACCAATTCTTATACGATGGGGTACGTGGTTAGAAGCAGCATTCTATTATTATAAACATTTTGAAAAAATTAAATCAGTAGTTTTACAACTAGACGGCAAAGAAGCGGCTGCAATAAGGCTCAGTCAGGTTCAATTTAAAAATCCTCAAGTTGCAGCAAATTTAAAAATTATTTACGACAGTTACGTTCCAATAGTGGATGCAATAAAAAAGTTACAGAACAGTGCGCTGTCCTTATCGGACTCATTAGCAATTATTGACCACGTAGAATTAGCGCTGCATATCCTTGATGATGAAAAAGTGTTTGTGTTCGTGAAAAATTTAATAGTGTATTAGATAAAAATGTAGATTTTACAAAATTACGGCAACTTTTTACCAATACTGAAGATACGTTGTACAGATACAAAGAGCACTTTAACTATGCAAATATAACATCTCTCAACGTCGAACAATCCTTTTCAGCATATAAGCATTTATTTACGTCGCTACGTACGAACCTTTCCGAGACTAATACAGAAACATATATGATAGTGCAATTACTTCATCGCGCACATCCGGATATTTCTGCAACAATGTAAACATATTAGGTAAGTTATTTATGTTTTTTCTTAACGTTTTGTAAAGTGATTCAATATATTTATTTTTAAATAAGCGCACTGTTATCCTGGTAAACTCTCCACGCAATGCCAATGCTCGGGCACATCGTTTGGACTCTTTACTTATGTGTTACTTACTACGCTATAGTCCTTGCTATCATTGTTATACGCATATATTATTATAATTGCTTAAATATTAAAAAGTGTATATGTAGTGGCCGAATCAGAAAATTAATATAAAAAATAAAGTTTTATTATCTGCAATAACAATCGGTGTATTTAAAGTAAAACCAATTTGTAATAAACTGAGAATAAGCGCGTTGACATATATAGACAGACATCGTGTTTGCGTTGAAAACCTTTATTAATGGTGTATGTTTACAAAAAGAACGTAATATTAACAACTATATATATATATAAAAAATTGAAACTACAAAGAGTAAA
>JAIOKQ010000309.1:0-16006 GCA_020654165.1 Oryctes rhinoceros
TTTTATCTCAAAAAATGCGCGTTAAAAAAAGTAATATAGGTATCCAAGTATTTTTCTGAAAGAAAATACCCTGAATTTTATCGAATTTATTCCTTACTTTATGTACACAGTGTAAAAAATCAGCTTTACCAAATGCCTCATTATATGAATGCAGTAGTTTGTGTCCATGTTCGTGATCGTATTCCAGTGTTGCCAGATCTTCTGTATATTCAACATAAAACTTCTGATTTTGGTTCGATTTTTTATTGAAGAAACAGAATACAGCGATATTTTCAGTCATGTCCTGAAAAGCAGAAATAAAGAGAATAGACATAATCAAGAAGATATTTATAGATTTCAAATACTAACATAATGCTAAAGGGAAAAATTAATAAAAAGGTAAGTGATTGAAACTAAAAAGAGATATCTTCACTTACATGTGTAGACTCTTTTAGGTGGATGAGAGACTATGAAGGTGAGATGTCCTTTGCATTTGAATTACAATATTAGGTATGCGAGAAATAAAGAATGGTTTGGCAGTAATTGTAGAATTTTTGACATTTTTTACACCAAGATAAAAAGATTTTGCAAAAAGGTAAAAACAATATTAATTATGAATTCAACCACGCGTGAAAAAGTGGCATAGAAGGAGACTATCCACGCAATCGCAAAAAATATAACTATCCATTTCTAGCGTATACACGACTCGCGCGAAAATTTTGCCGAATCTGTACAGTTATAATTGTAGCCCGAGTATCGTGCCCGAGGGCACCTCCCAATTTTTGGAAACATAAATCCATCAATATTTTCTCTGCTAACCAGAAAATTCCACATCTATCGTAAACTGACATTAGATAACTTCCGAAAACATATTGTTGAAATGTACTAGCTGCAAGATATCTTTGTTATTAAATTTGTGTAGGCTTCCTATACAAAAATCTCCATTACTTCATGTTTCTGGCAGTCAGTAACTGGAAGGATGTGACCGTTGGCCTAAATTTCTGACTAGTTAACCAAGTATTTATCTGGGGTTGGTCAATCAAATCGGAAAGCAGTGCTTTCGTGCGTTTTGTTAAATTAAAATTTAACTCTGAAAAAAACACTTATTCATTATGATTCGTTATCCCTTTGTCAATATTTTATATTAATTTATATTATTATAAATCAAAACATTTATGGTGAAGCTTCTATCTACTATTATGTGTACCCAGAATTTGATTTCGAAATACACCTTTACAGTATATGTAATATTTCATATTTTATTAAAAATTCCAGTAATTTTTTTTTCTAAATTTCGCCGATTTAAATAACACTTATGTATATCGTTTGTGCTTACTGTACAATGGTATAACATTTATAAAATTTATCTTCAAATACTGGCTGCACTGAATAATTGAGTTTTATCGTGTACGTGAGAGAAACTACCCCGAAATTTACTGTTTACTTCTTTAATTGTCTTTTATTGTATTAATGATATTAATTTCAAGTCAATTTCGTGTGTGTGTTTTCATTCGTTTTTAGAAACTAACCTAACAACTTATGAAAACGATATCTCCTGTTCTTCCCCTTATTTCTCTTCATTAACTCTCCATTACCTCTTAAATTTTAGAAATTCCGTTTCGCAACGCTATTCGAGTACAATACCTCCTGTAACTATGATAATCCATGTACCGTAAGGCATATATTTCTTTAAACATATACGGTCGTATATAAAATTTTAAAAATATTCTAACAATATTAGAGTAGATAAAATAAAACAATAATGTAAATATCTTCATAGGCTATGCCTAATAAAAAAGATTTTACTTATTGTAACAACGGTAAAATTGGTTTTGCAATAATGACGTCACTCAGCAGCTGAGTATTGGCGTGAACATAAAAGAGACTACCTCAAAATTTACTGTTTGGCTTTTTAATGGTTTTTTATAATATTGATGCTATCAATGGAAGTTCCTTCCGTGTGTGTGTTTCCCTTCACTCTTAAAAACTAACTACTTAAAAGAAAAACGATATCTCTTGTTTTTTCTCTTATTTCACAGAATTTTTTCTCCTTTATCTCCCGAATTTTAGAAATCCCGTCGGGCAACACTATTCCAATCTAATATCGCCTATAACCGCGACAAAGCGCAGCGATATGTATAACCTTGATAACAATAAAATCAGAGTAAATAAAGTAAAAAAAATAATATGAATTTCTTCAAAGGCTTTACCCAATCAAAAAGATTTGATTTAATTATCAAAGGTGGAAAGGGTAACCCCAAGACCTCTCTTTGCTATAATATGGCCTACTATTACTCCCCATTCCAACTTATTATGTCTTCCAAATGAATAACATATTTTTCTTTTAATATTGTTCAATGCCAAAATTTTTCAAGATTCGTTTGTCCAACTGGAGAAACATGGAGGAGAATAAAATATTAACGAAAATAACCATTGTGGGAGTAGAAGACATAAAGCCTAATAATAAAATTCTCCTCCAATCAGAGCAGCAGCTATTCGTTTATAAAAGAAAGGTAGAAATACTGTTGTCAGTACCGCTAAAATTCTTGTTGAACGTAGTAGTTACCCTTTTAAAGTTGTAGTGAATGTTTGGGTAAGTAGTTTCGTAAATCGTTTTTAAATTACTTTTGCAATCAACTCAATCATTGTGATGGACCAAACTTTTGCCAAATTAGAAAAAAATTACAAAAACGTACGAGTATTGGTATTTCTTGTAGAATAAACATTCTTGCTGTTGCTTGACGTAAATGTTTACTCCTGTGTCATAGTTCATAAAAGAGTGCAGAACTTCAATCCTGAAACCGGTTTCTAGGAAAACTTGATTGAAAATTGTGTATGTTGAAAGATGCAAGGTACGACGGAAAAAATCTTCCTCGTAGAGATCTTGCCCATACGAAGAGCTATATTATAATAACAGTAATAATAATAATTTATTAATTTAAAAGATGACATCTCCGACAGATGCTGTTTGCAATGAACAAATTATTCTTACAATCGACTGCTTGAGTCCCACAACATCGTGGTGTTTACTTATTGCAATTATATTCTAAATTACTTTGCAATTTGTTAAAAACTTTTAATGATGTGCAGCAAACACTATTAAAATGGATCCGTGTAACATGTAATTTGGTTTATAGTTGTTCTGCTCTTTTATCCATTAATCTCAATGTTAATTACTAGCAATAGCCATGATTTCTTCCCTATTTTTCATATTTAAATATAAAAAGCGAATTATTGTAACAAAATAACCTGCAAAATAATCAATATATTCGAATAAATTTCTCAGCAAGGTAGTCACCGAGCAATTTGTTTTTCATTAGTTATAGCTGTCCGTCAGTCATTAAATTGCATTCTTACGCTACTGTTTCACTTTACGAACCTAAATTCCTGCGTCTTAGAATTTCGTTTCTGAAAGCAAAAAAAAGTCCGCCGGACGCTTTGAGTCTTCCAACGCAGAACCAGCATCCTTCTGCAGAAGTTTTAAAATGCTTTCCCAAATCAATTTGGCACAATTACAGCGCTTCTAATCTGTTGTTAAAAATTCCAAACATTATTTTTTGGGGCTACTGGGTATTCGTACAAACAGGGAACTGGGGATTTTCTTGGGTTCGTTATTTAAAATAATGACTCATAAATGTTCTCCGTGAGAGTAATATTCGTGGGATTTATAACCAGGTTTCTTCAAAATATTGAAAACTGTTGAATAGTGCAAACCACACTTAGACACAATATGTACTATACCATACAAGGAATTTTCTCTTATTATTATTATTATTATTATTATTATTATTATTATTATTATTATTGCTTTCTTGATGGCCTTTGTTCACAGTTTTGCTTGAGAAAACAGCCATTGTCAAATTTATTAACAAGTTTCAAAATTAACAATTGGACCATGATGCCTCCTCGCAGAATTGCACATTACTTTTTTATAATATCCAGCCATACAAATATGTCCAACTCAAAATGTACCTCAATTATAAATTACAATTATTCCAATATTACAAATGTAATGCTTAATTACGTTTACGCCTTTATACGATGTATAAAGGCAAATATTGAACATAATAACAATTTTTAATCAAAAATGTATTAAAGCCTTGCGTAGAGAGATTTCCTGGAAAATGTTTGAGACATAAACGTAAATGCGAAAATGTCAAATTCGGTTTCGTGAGCTTTCATGTGCTATTGCAATAAAGTATTAGGTCGGTGAGAGTTCAATCTATTGGTCTTTAGAGTAATTACAAATTTAATGTAATAACTTAAATGGCTTGTATCATCCATAAATGTATCTATTGGGTCGTTCCGTGGTATTCCACCGTCGAAAATATAGAAACATACAAAAACAAATGTAAACTTTTATTCATACAAGCGAGAAATTTCGATATGAAACGTTTTTCATATATTCTGTATAAATCCTGTACAATTCTCACTGCTAGTTAGTGCGAATACGACACACCAATTTGGTAGGAAGAAGTTCGTCTAATCCGTACATTAGAGACACCGCTTTTTGTATATCTTGAAACTTAAATAGTAACACATACCATGCGGTAACAGTCTACCCCCATCTTGAATCCTTAGATGTTGAACGAATCCTATTCCTATCGGTAGAACTAGTCTAATTTATTACCAATTTATTATTTATTATTTATTACCACAAAAATCTCGTACTAGTGCTAAAAAAAAATTTTACATTATTAAACGATAACGCGCTGCAAAAGACGTGCCGTGACGTGACGTGACGTGACGTGCGTGACGTGCATAACACGCGTCCACAGCATTTCCCAAATGTTGTGTTAATTTCCTCAAGAATTAGGTAAGAACAGGGAATATTGAGGAAGGCTGATATGAACTGAAGACAAGCATCCAAGCACTTAATAACGTACAGAATGTTCCCGTTAAAAGATTTGTATTCAGATGAAACTGAACGGCATTATTTTCTAATTTTTTTAGGGAAGCAATTATCTTCCACACGCACGCACTTGGTGGTTTTTAGCTCTAGTTTCCGTTTAATATTCCGAGTTCGAACCGTGTCATGTTGTTTTTTATTAAACGAAAGCCCAACGTTTCACGCACAATGACATGGTGATTCTTTAAGAGAGGGAAAGGGAACGGGTAACAATTTGCACGATAACTCAAAATGTAAACCGCGACAGATACGGAACTAAGTGAACAGCAAGCAGTTAATTAAGGTATGTGAACCATGCAAGGGGCCAAAAGCAACTATCACCTACCACCATTATTGTGGGCGAAACGACGAGTTTTTGTTTAATAAGAAAACGACATGACAACTCAGATCACGTTTAGTTTTACGTAACGTGCCGTGAGGTGACGTGACGTGACGTGACGTGATGTGACGTGACGTGAAGTGACGTTGCGTGACGTGACGTCGTTTTAAAAAAGAAAACAGAGACATCGTCAGGTTAAGATTATAACATGTTTTTCCAGAGAATGGAATTAACAAAAGCGAAATTAAATTGCATCGATGTGCTCCTTCCCATTGAAAAATTATTACGTATTTCTGGTGTTTGGCCCGTAAAAGAATTTAAAATGAATTATTTGCTAAGGACGGCAATGAGTTGGATAATTTCGTACGTACTGTTAGGAATGATGTTCGCTGAGGTTATGCACGTTATGGGAGACGTTAGAAGAGTCAACGAAATAGCTTGCACGCTAACACCAATTACCGTTTACTGCTTCAAAATGACAGCATTGGTGTATTACAGAAATAAATTCTTCGACATTTTACAAATTCTCAATTCGGAGCTTTTCAACAGTTACGACGACACTATACTCAAACCTTTGGAAAAAATAATAAAGAGTACTAACAAAGCAAAGAAAATCTTTCAAGTGTTGACGTTGTGTGTCTTGTCGTTCTACACAATATTTCCTATTTTCGATGAGAAAGATTTACCAATACCCTTTAGCTTCGATGTAAGGAGCTATAAGTACGTAATTCACGCTTTCCAAATTGGAGCGTTATCTATCTGCGCCTGGAATTTAACTAGTATAGACCTACTATTCGTGTGTCTTATGGGAATAGCCGCAGCTATAATCGACACACTGCGAAGAAATATTGCTAACGTAGTATCAGATGCAGAAAAGTTAAACAACGAAAGTTTCCGAAATAGCAAGAGCAGCATACGTCTAAATAAGAGCATATTCAAGCTTCTGAGGAGATGTACCATGTTGCATATGGCTATTTTAAGGTCAGTACTTACCTATAATATAGAGAGTTCCTAAAATGTTTGATATCCGATAAATACAATCCAAAATAATGCATTAGCATTTAAATCTTAATTTTTGCCAACGAGTAATACATATTTTCATTTCGACTTTAGGATTTCCAAATTAAATTGCAATTGTCCATATTTTTGTTCGTTAAAAGAACCACAGCATTTCCCAGATATTGAGGAAGGCTGATATGAATTGAAGAGAAGCATCCAAGCACATAATAACGTACAGAATGAAGCTGAACAGCATTATTTTCTAAATTTTTTAGGGAAGCAATTATCTTCCACACGCACGCACTTGGTGGTTTTTAGCTTTAGTTTCCGTTTAACATTCCGAGTTCGAACCGTCTCATGTTGTTTTTTATTAAACGAAAGCCCAACGTTTCACGCACAACGACATGGTGCTTCTTTAAGAGAGGGAAAGTGGACGGGTAACAATTAGCATGATAACTCAAAATGTAAACCGCGACAGATGCGAAACTAAGTGAGCAGCAAGCAGTTAATTAAGGTAACTCAGCATGTGAACCATGCAAGGGGCCAAAAGCAACTCCTATCAGCTACCACCATTATTGTGGGCGAAACATCGAGTTTTTGTTTAATAAAAAAACGACATGACAACTCAGATCACGTTTAGTTTTAACTGATTCTAGTTGTGCAAGCCTACTTTTTTACTTTTATTATAATGTTAACCCCAACAATATTCTTTTAACGGCTCGTTAAAGACAAAATTTATGGTCTATATAATCAAAGTATGCAAAGCAATCATGCCCCATTTACTCACTAACTTGTAATTCCTTTACAGATATATTGACGATGTAGAAACAATATTTTCCCTTTCATTGTTGATCCATTATTTAACAGCGATTATTTTGATTTGCAGTAGTCTACTGCAACTAACAACTTTGGTAAGTTAGACAAATAGGAAAATAGTTTTATCTTCCATTCCACAAACCAAACAATAAAGTAATAATCGACAGGCTATTAATTACTGTATAGTAGCACCTAAATAAAAACAATAACGGAATTTCCAAGGTGTCCAATAAACTTTCATTTTAATCACGCTTTACATGCTTTTTTAGGTTAGCCAGCAGTATTCTAATAAATGTATGCATATTTTAAGGTAGACAGCCATTCGATTCAATTCCTGCTATCATGCTTATTCGTGATCATTGTCTTGGTACAAACGTTTTTATATCACTGGTTTGGCAATGAAGTTATAGTTAAGGTAAGATGAAAGGGTGAACTTCATTCTATAAAAACAATGGTTTTACGTATTATGGTGGAATTTCAGTATTAAGAGCGGTTTTTTTTTTAATCTATAATATCAATTACTTTTTATTTAAATACACTCCGCCAAAAAAGTATCGCATAATTTAATTTTGAATCATAAAAGTATCGCGTAATCTTTGTTTGTAGCATCAAGTTGTAAATATACTTTAATGCGCTCTAAGATATAATTTCTATGATTGTTTAAATAAAATACAGGCCAAATAAAAACAAGAACTCATACTTGAGATTTTTATTAAAACAAGAAATTATAATTTTGGAAAGAAAAATGTCATAACGGTAGCTTTTAATACTGAGTATTGCCACCTCTTGCTCTTATGACCGCTCGCATACGGTTTGGCAGAGATTCGATTAACCTCCGTATATAAGCCTGATCCAAATTCTCCCACCCGTCACGGAGAGCATTTTCTAGTCCATGCAGGTCCGCTGGGGCAACATTTTGGGTTCATGTCCGGACTTACCGCAGGCCAATCTAAAACTGGAATACCAACATCGTTAAGGTATTCCTGGACGATTATTGCAACATGCGGTCGTGCATTATCGTGCATTAACATGAATTCGTTTCCTATAATTGGCGCATATGGTACTACATGTTCTTCTAAAATGTCCGTTATATACCTGTGGGCAGTCAGTGTACCTCTGTCTACTGGTACTAACTCTGTACGACCTGTTAAACAGATGCCTCCCCTAACCATAATAGAGCCACCAGCGAAATTAGGTCTAGGTCTGATATTACACTGCGAATAGCGCTCACCGTCTCGTCTGTACACTGAGGTACGCCTATCTGAGGTGTAAAGACCAAATCTTGACTCATCTGTGAGGAGTATATTGGCCCAGTCATTAATGTTCCAATTTACATGTTCTTTGGCTAACCTTAAGCGAGCCACTCGGTGGTTCCTAGTGAGACGAGGGGCTGTTACAGCTACTCTAGCTCTTAATCCACTCTGTCGTAACCTATTCCGGACAGTTTGAGTACTCACACGAGTATTTCTGACTCTAGCCAAGTCGTTCTGCAATTGTCTCGCAGTTACATGTCTTCGACGTAATGCTTGTAGTAGTAAATAGCGGTCATCTTGGCGAGTAGAACATCTTGGACGACCTGGTACAGGTCTTCTGCTGTAATTGCCTGTTTCCCTATATCTGGCTACGGCTCTAGAAACACTTGACTGATTGATGTTCATCAAATTAGCAACGTATGCTTGAGATCGTCCATCGTCGATTAAAGCAACTATAGCAGCCACTTGTTCGAAAGTGAAATTGCTCATTTTAGTTTTAAAGGCGTTGGTACAGAACTCTGACTTCGCACTTTAAAATTTGTCCGTATAGGAAGACTCAATAAACAACTGAACAAACCTTACACATATGCATTTTTCTAAATGTGTTCTTTTAGAAAAAAGAAAAAGTAAAAAAGCTATGTTCCATGACTTTGTTAGTGCTTTTATAGTTCACATGCACGAGGCAAACTTTTTGTGAACGTATAAAAATATCTTGGTTTATAAATGCCCTTTTTTAGTTTATGCGATACTTTTTTGGCGGAGTGTAATTAAGCAGTTGATGTTGGTGCTAAAACATTGTTGAAAAAACTTGATTTGTTTGTTGCTGATAGTTTTTTTTTTTTGCAAAAATTAACTTTGTTTTTTACGAGTACAATTTGTTAAATTTAAAGTTCATTTTATTTTCCTTTTTGATATTAGTTGCAACATTATATGTTCAAGAAACCACTTACTTTTAAAATAATTGATATTTTTCGCTGTATGTATTAGTAAATAAAGAATCAGATTAGATGATAATCTCATGTCCTTTATTTCCGACGAACTAGAACTACTAACAGTTAATTAGTAGTTAATGCTCCACGCATTTCCAATACGCTTTCTCTTTAATAAGTTCCTCTCTTTTTTGCTTACTCTTCTCAGAGTAGTTTTCCAAATACTTAGAACATTTTTAAATTAGTAAAGCATTTGTAATTGTTGACTTATATTGCATTTCCAGATACTTTTTTTAATTTTCGCTACCATAAAACAAGTTCCTCAATTTGTCCATCTGTTTACTTGTTGTCTTCGGAGTGCCATCCAATAACTTGATATTTTATTTTAATAGTCCTAACGACAATCATTTCTGATATTACAGATGACGTTGCGAATTTAGATTGCTGGATTGCATATGTGTGTTGTCCATGGGTTATGTGTGTTTTTACAAAAATTCTTTGCAAGATGCGAATTATCGAAAATAAATTGTGACTTTGATTATCCCCGCAAAGTAATGTTGATGGAGTCTGGAGAATTAATCATGTAAATCATCAAAATGCTCTAATTTCAATAATAATCCAATTTTTTATCAATATCCATGTCTAATCTCAATATCTATATCTAATATAATAATCCATATTAAGGTGCAGCGATTTATATGGGCAATCCTCGCTTACTGACAATTATTTATGTAATACGCGAAGGAGATTGTCTGTTCTATGATAAAAAAGAATAAAGTATTCGTACTCTACTCGCCACAGAAGTTTAATTAAAATCAGGGACAACTGTTTCGAGGACTTGATACATTTATGTCATATGGAATACATATGACATAAACATCATTGGCGCTTCATTTCATAACCATTATTTGTTGGTTTAACTGGTTTTGAAGTGCCAATGACGTAATGTGATTTTCTCAGTACTATGAAAAAAATTATTCCACCCTAATATACATACAGTGGCGAGCAAATGAATAGGGACATTAATCGTATATTTAAGGTTACGTGTTTTTCTACAATTTAAAACGAAGCAAAAGAATTTTTGTTTATAAAATTCTTAGAAATGAATAAAAGTATATCCCTTAGACATCACACCTGCATTTCTCGGAAGTATTAAACTGTTATGTTTGCATTTCTCACGATCGGTTTCATGCAAGCGAGCATTTAAATACGGACAGTTGTCATAATCTTTTATTTAGTCTTCTTTAAGTTCTTTTAAAAGTAACTTAATATTATATTGTTAAAACGCAATTACACAAAATAGATTTTTGTATATTAAATCGCATAATAATTAATTTTCACGGTAGCACAGACTAAATTATTTTAAAAATGGGTCCTGGAAAACATTTTACGCCCGAGCTTCGAAAAATTATAATTACACTTCACGAAAACGGTTTGAGTTTGAGAAAAATAGCTAACCAAGTATCTGTATCGAAAAATATGATTGCTAATCAAATAAAATATTTCTAAAAATACGGAACCTGCGAAAAAATTCCTAAACAGGGAAGAACTAAGAAAGCGACGGTTCGCATTGATAGACACATAGCACTTCTCTCACGTGCCAATCCATTAAAAACGGCGGGAGATGTACACAAAGAGGTAATAACAGAGATAGACCAATTAGTGTATGGACAGTCAGACGAAGATTACAAGAAGCCGGATTACATGGTAGGATTGTTAGACATAAACCGCTTATAAGCAAAACAAAGAGAATGAAAAAATTAAAGTTTGCCAGAAATCATTTGCATTGGATTGCAGATCAGTGGAAATTTGTATTGTTTAGTGACGTGTCAAAATTTAATAGAATGGGATCGGATGGCAGAAGATATGTACGACGAGGCCCCAATCAAGCGATGAATCCTAAGCATACAATAAAAACAGTAAAAAGGTTTGGAGGAAATGTGTTGGTCTGGGGTTGTTTGTCTTACATAGTAGTTGGTCCGTTGCACAAAATTAATGGAATAATGGATCAATATGTGTATGTTGATATTTTATCCAACGTTTTGCTGCCATATGCGGAGGATCGTTTGTCCGTACTTTGGAAGTACCAACAAGACAATGCACCCAAGCACACAGCTAAGATTGCAAAGGACCGGTTTCCACAAAATCATGTAGATCTTCTTGATTGGCCTTCTTGTAGTCTCGATTTAAACCCAATCGAAAACTTGCGGCAAGATGTGAAACTTTGTATTCGGGATAAAAATATTGCAAACCTCGAAGAACTGTTTCGATGTGTTGAGGAGGTCTGGAACAATATTCTCGTGGAACGATGTCAGCATCTCATCGATTCCATGCCTAGGAGATGTGCCGCTGTCATTAAAGCAAAGGGGTATCCCACCAAATCGAAATTCCAGCGTACCTATTTCAATGCTCGCATTTTACATATGGAATAATTTGTATTAGCGTGTGTTTTTGTATCGTAAAGTATATTTTGCAATTTATTGCTATGTATTAATTGTCCGCAGTTTGTAGTATACAGTGTCCTATTTTAAACTTTTCTTTATTCGAAAATACAAATAAATAAATACTTTCTTTCACAACTGCATTAGTGTCTCTATTCATTTGTTCGCAACTGTATGTTACATATCAATGCATTACGTGTTGTATTTTCAGAGTACTAAAATCGGAGAGGCCTGTTATATATCAGAATGGTATAAGTGTGGTATTGAAGCTCGAAAAATGCTACTAATGTTAATGATGGGATCTCAGAGACCGCTTGGAGTTACAATACACAAATTCGCAATGGTTTCCTTAGCTTCGTTCCTCACTGTGAGTAGATGATTACGATATTGCTTGTTATGACGTAACAAAAGAAAAACATTATGAAATAAAGTTGTCCTATAGTATTTCTGCAACTTCTTCTATAAAGTCGATTCATTTTGTTAGATTTGATACTTTTCGTGTATTTTTCATTTTTATGTAAATATAAAATTACGTTTTACGTAAATAGCAATGCTTCTTTATTCAATTATGAAGTTGCATCGATTGATTTGCTTATGCCATTGGAATACTGGTGTAGCTATTACAAAAAAAATCACGTAACGAAAAACATTGTTAAATTGTGTGTCAAATTATGTTCCTTTTATTAACAATACAAGAACGTTTCTATTGTATTTGCCTTTATTAGTTTCCATTCTTACAATCGGAGTAGAAGGCGGTGGTTCATGAAGTTGCTTCGATTGATTTGCTTATGTCACTGGTATCTGTTTCCATTCTACTTAGTAACGTATCAACAATGCAGCGGATGTTACACTTTGAACACACGAAATCTTTACAGTAGCTATTAGCCAAAAGGCCACGAGATGTACAGGTTACTTGTTTAAAATTTCGCGCGTATATCTTATCCCATGTATCAGAGTTGCCTGGCCAAACTGCCTAAAAATGTCTATTCAATTGAAGAGTTATATGTGATGTTGAGAAATATGTGCAAATATTTAGTAAGGCTGTTATTTCAACCGTTCCAACAAACATCTGACTCCCTGAGTTTAAAGAAGATGCGCTCGATAGAATAGTAGGCGCTTGCACGGTATGGAGTCTTGAGCATGAGCAGCTACTTTATCCAAAGCACAAACAGCGGGCGCAGGATCTTAATGATGCTGATTTTCGACCAGGAATACTAATTTGTAACTAGTTTCCACAACGAGGATGCTATTATTATTTTCCAGAATGACCATCAGTAGCTGAAATGAATCCTCAGACGAATAGACAATCGAGGCACCAACTTGCGAACTTTTTCATCCAACACTTGGACTGGTAGTATCGGTGATTATTTATGTAGGTTCAAAGCTTTCGCTAAACAAGTTAAATGGATCAAATTATAGGAATTTTTTGGCAACCTATAAGTTCATACATGTCGGTGCTCCACCACATTTCAATCTTGTTGTTAGGGAATATCAATAATTTTTTGAATCGTTTCTTTTACTACGGGGCTACCTAAGAAGTCTTGTTTACTCTAGGCCGATTTTTTTCATAGAAGTCTTTGTAACCGCATACAACATATGTACATAGTGTTCGTTAGTTCGGGAAGGTACCCGAATTCTTGAATTCGATAAAGTTCGATGCTGCGAAATCTGTATTGCTGCTAAAGGAGAACATATCCAGCCATTACCCTAACATCTAATCATAGCACGTTTAACGAACCTTGTTAACAACAAAAGGTATACGATACGTACAATTGTTACCAATTATTCGTAATTTTGAAAAGGATTGTTTCAGTTATGTCTATAGGAACAGTACAAATATACTCCAATTCTCGGTTGCATCAAATCATTGGTTAATACTAATTTTATTTCCTTTATTCCACATTTTAAGATCAAAAGTCTATCTAATTGTTTCCTTTTATTGCAGATAATCCGATGGTCCTACTCTTTCGCAGCTTTAATCAGAACAAGATACATATCGGAATAAATTTCAAATAGAAGCATACTACACGTATACTCCAGTGTCCATCTCAAATGTCAGTATTCACATACGCGCCAACCTCAACTATGTGAACTGCAAGCTGAGCAACAATAATAGTGTACTAGATAACACGCAGTTCTATTTTATGATATTTAAATATAAATACACTGTCTGGTTTAGGAGGATTATGTCTGAATTAGGATTTTTAGTAATATATAAATTATTATATCGCATCAAGCACCTTTCATTTTTGGTCTTATAAGAAAATGTAAAGCTAAGGTATCAGTTAGTCGTCGTTTTAAGTTCAACTTTAATATGTTTGTATTATAAGCTTTATCGTATAAAAAAGTTAAAAAAAGAGCTATACTGATTATCGTAAACGAAAGAAATGATAATAACAATTACAATCACAATTTTACTATAGTAAACAACGCCTAAATATCGGCAACCTCCGCACCGCATGCGCTTATTAATCATATAATTAATCCCGATTAATTATCATATAATTCATTAAAGCTATGTGGTACCAAGGTGGTCGATGCTTATGTGTTGTTTACGGTATTACGCCATGGTCCTTGGTATCATTATTATACGCATATATTGTTATATTTGCTTGAATATTAAAAAGTGTTTATGTAGTGGCCGAATCAGAAAATTAATATAAAAAGTAAAGTTTTATTATCTGCAATAACAATCGGTGCATTTAAAGCAAAACCAATTTGTAATAAACGGAGAATAAGCGCGTTGACATATATAGACAAACATCGTGTTTGCGTTGAAAACCTTTATTAATGGTGTATGTTTACAAAAAGAACATAATATTAACAACTATATACACTCCGCCAAAAAAGTATCGCATAAACTACAAAAGGGGCATTTATAAACCAAGATATTTTTATACGTTCACAAAAAGTTTGCGTTGTGTATGTGAACTATAAAAACACAAACAAAATCATGGAACATAGCTTTTTTACTTTTTTTTTCTAAAAGAACACATTTAGAAAAATGCATATGTGTAAGATTTGTTCAGTTGTTTATTAAAAGTTTTCCTATACGGACAAATTTTAAAGTGCGAAGTCAGAGTTCTGTACCAACGCTTTTAAAACTAAAATGAGCAATTTAACTTCAATTGATTTTTATTCAATTGATTTTCATTCATGATTTTCAAAATGATTGATGTTCATCAAATTAACTAATTTGATGAACATCAATCAGTCAAGTGTTTCTAGAGCCGTAGCCAGATATAGGGAAACAGGCAATTACAGTAGAAGACCTGTACCAGGTCGTCCAAGATGTTCTACTCGCCAAGATGACTACAAGCATTACGTCGAAGACATGTAACTGCGAGACAATTGCAGAACGACTTGGCCAGATTCGGAAATACTCGTGTGAGTACTCAAACTATTCGGAATAGGTTACGACAGAGTGGATTAAGAGCTAGAGTAGCTGTAACAGTCCCTCGTCTCACTAGGAACCACCGAGTGGCTCGCTTAAGGTTTGCCAGAGAACATGTAAATTGGAACATTAATGACTGGGCCAATATACTCTTCACAGATGAGTCAAGATTTGGTCTTTACACCTCAGATAGGCGTATCTCAGTGTACAGACGAGACGGTGAGCGCTATTCGCAGTGTAATATCAGACCTAGACCTAATTTCGCTGGTGGCTCTATTTTGGTTTGGGGAGGCATCTGTTTAACAGGTCGTACAGAGTTAGTACCAGTAGACAGAGGTACACTGACTGCCCACAGGTATATAACGGACATTTTAGAAGAACATGTAGTACCATATGCGCCAATTATAGGAAACGAATTAATGTTAATGCACGATAATGCACGACCGCATGTTGCGATAATCCAGGAATACCTTAACGATGTTGGTATTCCAGTTTTAGATTGGCCTGCGGTAAGTCCGGACATGAACCCTATCGAGCACGTGTGGGACCTCCTTCACAAACGGATACGAACCCAAGGACTAGAAAATGCTCTCCGTGACGAGTGGGAGAATTTGGATCAGGCTTATATACGGAGGTTAATCGAATCTCTGTCAAACCGTATGCGAGCGGTCATAAGAGCCAGAGGTGGCAATACTCAGTATTAAAAGCTACTGTTATGACATTTTTCTTTCCAAAATTATAATTTCTTGTTTTAATAAAAATCTCAAGTATGAGTTCTTGTTTTCATTTGGCCTGTATTTTATTTAAACAATCATAGAAATTATATCTTAGAGCGCATTAAAGTATATTTACAGCTTTATGCTACAAACGAAAATTATGCGATACTTTTATGATTCAAAACTAAATTATGCGATACTTTTTTGGCGGAGTGTATATATAAAAAATTTGAAATTACAAAGAGTAAAAG
>JAIOKQ010000321.1:0-18723 GCA_020654165.1 Oryctes rhinoceros
AACTGCGTGGCGCACCATAGGCGTCGATAAGGAACATAAGTAAAGTACATAAAAACAAAAGAAATAAAGAATTTTAAAACGCTTACTTTTGTAATTAGCCGTATCCAATATAGTGGGTGTTAATGCACAAGGAAACTAGTATTAGTCAGCACACGAGGAGGTAGGCACATTAAAACAGTTACCGTAAGCGCAATCCGATTTCTCAAACATCTGAAGCATTAGGAATATTTCCACAGTCGTTTCTTTCAAGCATGTTCGTCGTTCTGAAAAAATGTTTTTATATCTTGAAAATGAAAATGAAATGTAATTAAAATAATCTTTGAATTTAGTCACCGGATCAGTAGAGTTACCTTCCCAAACTTGTCTTAACCTGCTAAAATTTGTATCTTTCTTCATAACACTTTCAAAATTTCTTGTAACGATATCATTTTTTTTGTTATTTATACAGTATAGGAGTGTATTAACGTCATCTAATATTTGTACTGACTCCGTCAGGGACAGTGCACTATTTTGTAATTTATTTATTGCCTCAAGTACTTCTCTATAATTGTTGTAAACGGTTTGTAAATCTGCTTCAAGGGAAATATCTTGGAATTTTTCCTGGCTTTCCTTAATAGCCGCAGATTCGTTGGGATTGAATTGTAAGACGACTGATTTTATTTGCCGGAAGCATTTAAAATAATAAAACGCTGCCTTCAGCCATGTCCCCCAACGCGTAAGAATCGGCTCTGGTGGTTCGGGAATACCGGGATACTGTTTATGAAATTCACTGGTACGTTTGGGAGATTTGAGAAACACTCGTTTCGTATTTGTTATTAATGCATTTACCTCAGGGAAATTTGCACGAATAGTTTCAGCCGCAATATGCAGAGCATGAAGTTTACAAGTAATATGTAACATCATCCCATAATGTTCTTGAAGAGAACGACCTACACAACGCATTGTCGCGGCACCATCGGTCATGAAAATTAATACTTGAGTAGTGGCAATTTCAAATGTTTGTAAAGTATCAACGACTACGCTCTCGATAGCGTCGGCAGTACACGATTTGAGTCTTTTACTAGCTAATAAAGTTCCCTTTGTAGGTTGACGAGGTTCCAGTATACGTACAATCACAGTCAAAATAGAATGTTCTTTACGGTCTGTCGTTTCGTCAATACATAACCGCAGTAGTTTATTTTTTATTGCAGATCTGATCCTGTTTTCAATTTCGGTACGTACACTTGGCACACATCTCCTTAAGCTTGTTTCCGACGGTAACTCAAAGTCTGGATTATATTTATTCCAAAATTCACGGAATGGTTTCTTCCTGAGTAAGGAAAACGGTAAATTACACGCAGTCGGCATATAAAATAAATCAATTATAAATTGAGTTGCCTCAGTCGGTGATGCACCCAGTTTTTTATTTTTGTGTTGCTGACTATTTACATGTCTTCTACAGCCATATCTATCATTGCACATCGGAGGTATATTACAAATTTTACATATAATCTTACTTCCATTATATATTAAGTCAGGAAATTCTCCACAGTACTTGTTCACTTTGTCGGCCTGTGGGCGTTTCTTACTACGCGCGTCCGCCATACCGTCACAACCCGATCGTATACGGTAATAAACTACCGAAATGCGATGCGAGTTATTTGCTTATATATTACATTACATATCCCCTCGGCCACGCCCGGCGGTACGCCTTCTGACTTGCCACGCACTTTGGGGAGCTCTACTAATAACTACCTATTGTTACAATTTGACGTAGAGGGGGTTACGGAACAATACGCAGCGAGTTGTTTATATTTAAAGAAAAGAAATAATAAGGTTTACTATAGTTGGCTTTACCTATACATTAAACAGTCAAATCCTGATCGAACTAGACGAAATCAAAGACCTTAGTTTGACTTGCGATTCTGAATATTTATTTGTATCTTATATAAATGTAGATATGTAGCAAAAGATTAAAAAAACTAGAATTTCTCTATTAAATTACAAAACAAATTTAAAGACATTGCCACACGCATCCCTTCTGTTGTCTACTAGGTTATTGCAAAATTATCTGGTGTTCTCAATATTCCGTTGACGTAAATAGAATAAAAAGATAGCAGAAGAATTGTATAAATTTTCTTCCTTGCTTATTTAGCTAACCGCACTAATTCTGATTATTCTTAAATTTTTATACGCCTTGATCTTCGTGCTTCCATCTGACATCTTACATCTGCAGAAAAATCTTTCAATTATAAATGATTGGTGTTGTAAAAATAGAATCCATTTAAACCTTGATAAACGCGCTGTACTTCACCTTCACTCGTTCTTCGAACTCACAAATATTTAACAATCATGTCGCAAATAATACCATCCGCAGGGTTAACTTGTTTAGTGGTCTAGGTGTACTGTTCGATTCCAAACTGAATTTTCGCCGCATATGCATGCTATCTGTACTTCTTCAGCAGATAAATCGCTTTGCTTCTTATTTAGAAAATGCAAGCATTTTTCTAATGATAATGCGTTGAAGGCTGTATACTTTTCCCTTGTCCGCTCAAAATTGGAATATACATCGTTGATTTGGTACCCTCATTATCATTATCTTCAGCTGGAAATTGAACGTGTTCAGAAAAGATTTCTGAATTACCTTTCATCCAATACCGATGGTACACGGCCTCTTTACGGCACTGATTATGACAGCTTACTCTGTAGACGCAGTATTGACTCGCTATCTCGTCGGAGAAAGACATCTAGTGCTAAGTTCTTGTTGAGGCTAATGAACAATGCTGCCGATTCGCCGGCTTTACTTTCCAAAATTTGCTTTGTAATTCCTCGATACAACGATAAATCTACTAACACTTTTGAAAGTCCTATGGCGCATTTTAATCTATTATACAGGGTTACCTGTAAATAGCACTTAAGCTACCGAAATCTGAAGACTACCTATCAATGTGTTACTGAAAATTTAAAAAGAAATTTATTTGTAACATGAACATTTTGTTCAAATTTTAGGACCCAAAATGCAGGTAAAGCCGGTCCATATCTTTGTTTCTCCTATATTATACAAATACCGCTGATGAATCAAAGTTAACCCAAATGCAAATAAAAAGCGATAAAGCATTGTAGATGCTATGAATAGTGAATAGTCTATTGAAATGCATTAGTCTGTCGTACAGCTGATGTCGAAGTGTTTATGTGTTTACATTGAATATGCCGATAACCATATGATTTGCGTTCTTAATGTTTAAAGTTAATGCATCTGAAATGTCGGGTTTTGAGTTATTTGTAGTTATACATTCTTTTTCTTTTTATGAAATTTGTGGTGGTCCTAACAAGGACCGATCTAGGCGAAACAGGACAAAATAATTTATTAATGTAAAAAATGTTCGAAATGTCCACCGTGAGCTCTAATACAGGCATCAATTCGGCGACGAAAGTTATTATGCACACGAGTAAAATTTACCATGTCTTCGCGAATGCGTTGAGCTGCAACATAAATGCGATTTCGCAGATCTTCGACATTTTCAATATCAGGGCGACGATCATATACCAAGCTTTTCATGTATCCCTACAGAAAAAAGTCTAATGGATTTAGATCGGGACTACGAGGTGGCCATGGAGTATGACTTCCACGTCCAATCCATTGTGGAAATCTTTGGTTCAAAAATGCTTGAATTACTCGACTACTATACGCGGGTGCTCCGTCATGCATAAACCACAATTGTTGCCGTATCGCTAGTGGTATCTCATCCAAATACTCGGGTAATTCATCTCGGAGGAACTGTAAATAGGATTCTGTATTTAATCGTTGTGGGAGCACATGTGGTCCAAGTAGGTAATCGCCTACTAAACCCGCCCAAACATTGACAGATATCCTAACTTGCGAGGCGCCTTGGTGTATCTCGTGTGGGTTTTCGTCTGCCCAGTGGTGAATATTACGGTCATTCAAAATACCATCTCTTGTAAACGTGGATTCGTCGGTAAAGAGAATTACTGACGCGAGACGTGGTTGACGAACTTCGGTGCGTTGAAACCACTCGCAGAAGGCAAGACGGCGAGGATAATCTAATTCCGTTAATCTTTGCTCGCGCTGGATGTGATACGGATGAAGTAAATTATTTTTCAAAATTCGATACACCGTCGTTTGGGACACATTTACTTGCTGGGCTAAAGTTGTAGTACTTATGCCTGGTTCCGCCTCAACGATGTTTAAAATATGCTCTTCTCCTTGCTGAACTCTACGTGATATATGACGGCCACGACCTTCGAAACGTGGAATTACTGATCCTGTTTCTCGAAGTCGATACACGGTTCTCACAATTGTCTCGGATGATGGATGCCGCCGATTGGGAAACCGTTCCGCGTACAAATTTTCTGCCGCAAGACTATTTTGTCCTGTTTCGCCATAAATCAAAATCATATCGGTGTATTCGATATTCGTATAGGATGCCATTGCAATTGCGTGTAATGACGGTGAATGCTATGTGCATACTAAATGGATATCCGAACGCTGCTTCAGCGACCGCCGGTGATTCCCATATGTTAACTAAGACAGAGTCGGACTCGAATAAAGAAAAATCATTTTCTCGTTACTACGTGCACATAGAACCATAATATTTTGTATTTAGGCATTACTCATGCGTTTCTTTCACCTAATTTTTTTTTCGTACTATATCCGAATAAGACTGTATAAAGCACCGCTGTCGCACATGTGCAGAAATGTCTAATGATATCTTTCAGTATTAGTTACCTTCCCCTTTTTCTTATTATTTTTATTTTTCTTTGATTATTTTATAATTTAAGGAATACAATATATACTTTTTTTTGTTTTCTATTGTTATTTTTTATATATCTCTGCATTTACTCCATTCTTCTTTGTGTTTAGCTCTGTTACTGGAATTGTATTCTGTTGGGCAATAAAGGTTTAGAGAAAATTGGACACACGTTTTGCAGCTCCGTTCATCTTATACATTATATGTATCTATTCCGTATGATGAATATCAATTATTTTGTACAACATTACAATATATATCCATGCTGGGGTGTTTGTCTTGTTAGCCTTCTTAAGACAATAAAATAAAAATAAATAAATCTGATAAGTTTGTTTAATTGTTGTGTGGTAATTTTTTGAAATCTTCTTACTACTTTGGGCCATGCTTCTGGTTTTTATCCATCACTTAATTTACCAAAATCTAAATGTATACTAATAGCTTTACTTCGTTTTCACGTTGTTTAGGTAGGTAGACTGTGTAGGCTGTTCTATGTTTTTCAAAAGTTTCGTTTGCCCACATAATTTATGTTAAATTAGTCGCATTTCTGTTTTTTTTTCCAACAGGAGGCGAAAGATCTATTTATAATTAGGGTGAATTTTACCCTTCAATAGTGGTAATATTCACCGATTGTTAAAAGTAGAGAGGGCAGAGATTATCACACATACGGTGGTCTATTAAGGAAATGACTTCGGTGGATCACAATGTAAATAATAATGCTGTGAAATTATATCTGACTACCACTAGAAAATAGCGTTCTATTTAAAGATAATATAAATTCCTTAAATGAGCACTTGGCGTCCATATAATAGTATATAACATTAAACAGGAAATCAATAAGTCAATGTTTCAAAATAAGGCGCTTACGATAAGAAAAACGGAGCAACCAATTAGTCGTCTTAAACATAATTCCGGTTCTAATAAAATCCGTGCATTCTCTTCTGCCCGTTTCCCTTTCCCTCTCCTCTTTTCAAATACTTTCTTCTCTTCTTCGAGCATCGCCGAGTCCCCATCTCTTTACCTCAACGAAACAATAAAACAAGAACGTGTTATGCCGTCTGCGAGCCCCAATAAAAATAAAAGCGTCGTAATCTGAGCTTAATTCCATAATTAACGTTAGCAAAAAGGAAATGAAATAAAAAAGATGAGGCAATACTCCTTGTTTTTATGTGCGCGGTCCAATTTTTTTTTTGTTTTATGGCCACACGTAAAGCATTTGAAACAGTAAAATTTTATCAATACGTAGATAAGCTCTTTCTGCTTTCTTTTTTCCTACATCGGCAGGCTTTTTACGGAAATTACCAAAACGCGCGACGATAACAATCGCAATCGTCAAAATAGATTAAAATAACGTTCGTTCACTGGAATACAAAAGATTATATAAACTGAAATATATGATTTACAGTCAAATAAAACTGAAGTTGTTTGATGTAAAACAAGAGATTTAATTATTATATTAACTAATAAATTTTTTGCAGCAACGAATTGCGCTTATCAAGTTAAAGCAGGGTCTTCAGCCTCAAATGATCCTCTGGTTATATTCAGCAGTAATCAATACCCTGACCATCCACGCCTTTTTGTTGGTGGCCAAAAACAACTTAGAGGACTGTGTAACAGCAGCTTCATCAAACTGAGAGACTTGCATATCATGACATTACAAGTGTGACGCGAATCTGTTCCACAGTAGCGCTGGAAATCCTGCTGGGATTGTCACGTTTACATTTCACGTTTACATTTAGAAGTAGACCATATCGAGCGCCCTCACTCTCCGTATACGAAGGAACTACAGTTTGGCGACCTCAGAATCCTTGAAGATTCGAATGAGTGATACGATTTACATTGCGAAGGATACGATTCTTATGTAATACTACCTTGATCGGTCTTATAAGGTGTTGATTGATAGCCGTACAGAGTGGGCATCCACTGATCCTCAAAGCAAAAGAGGTACATTGACATGGCACGAATACAAGGCATTGAAAGAGGTATAGAACTGCCTCCTGGAATCCACCTCAACATATTTTGAGCATAATATATTGAGCGCCTCGCAACTTTATAAACATATTCAGTAACAACTAGGCGGTTCTAAAGATTACTAAAGCTTATAAAAGCGAATCTAGCCTGATACACGAATATGTACATAAGACTGCTTATAAGAAGGGATAAGCATAAGAAGGGATGCAAAAACTATGTTACTTTACGGTGGGTTCCAAGTCATTAAGAGATCGAAGGAAACAAAAAGGTAGATAAGCTGGCCAAAGAACCAGGGAACGTGTCTTTTATTATTCTCAATTGCTTCTGTAGGCAGAAGCAATTGAGACAAATAGGCAAAAGAAACACATAAAACAAGTAATAAAGACATGCGAGGAGAAACAATGGCTTCACGCTGCGAAGGTGTTCCAGGATAAAAAGGTGCGAACGCATGCTCGCCAAAGATAGCAAAAATAGCGCTATCGGTCAGCAAAGAGGACTTGAGACTACTGGTTTTCTGGAGGATTTCTGACAGGTCATGCAGTTATAAAGTATCACTTATTGAAGTTAGGAAAAGCTGAAGAGTCTATGCTAAGATAATAATAATAATAGTTTAATGTCCAAAGGTTTACAATTACAGGACAATATTATACAAAAAATACGTACAAAAAAAAACAGTACTGAATAGTAATTGAATACAAAAAAAAAGGAAAGAAACTCAAAGCTCATTAATTTTATTTAAAAAAAATACATCAATATAGAGTGTGTCTGTTATGCGACACATAGAAATGATGGGAAAAACGTAAAGGTACCCGAGGAACTGGAAAATTCAAGGAAGAAAGCAAGTAGGGACAGTCAAGGACACTTCCAAGCAAAACGTGCACTCTCGTTCCCGATGAGAAGCAGCGGTGTGCATCCCGTGACGAACAAGAAGAGCGCCATAATCGATGTTCCGCACTCGATATATTCCGTCAATCTTGAACGATAGGAATTTGAGAAATCTCCGTTGAATCTTCTCAATTTGGAGTTGTAAATAAATATAGTGAGGTGACCAAACAGGTGAAGCATATTCAAGTTTACTTACAACCAAGGTATAAAATAAAATTTTGAAAAGGGATATATTCTCAAAGTATCTGCAGGTGCGGATTAGGAAGCCTGAAGTTTTCGATGTGGATATACAAAAGTGGTCCATATGCGGCCCAAATCTCAAGCCACTATCAAAAATAATTCTAAGACCGCAAAATTCATTAACTCTCAAAAGTGCTTGGCTGTTAGTGGAGTAAGTAGAAGGAATTGAGTTAAATATCCTAGTAAATGACAGGTAAGCTTGTTCATATTGACCAGCAGCTTTGAGGAGGCAAACCAATCAGTGATCATATTAAGGTCACGCTGTAGCTCAATAACGTCATTCCAGTTCTTAATAGACATAAATCATCCGCATAGGCTAGAACAGGACAAGATACACATGCAAGTAAATCATTAACGTAGAGATTGAATAATAGAGGGCCCAAATTCGAACCCTGTGGAGCACCTGAAGATGGACTAAATTCGAAAGATTTGAATCCATTATAAAAAAATATAATTGCTTCTGTTGGCCAAATAAAATGTTATAAGTAGAATAAGTGATGGACTGAATCCAAAAGCAAAACATTTCTGAAGTAAAATATTGCGATCTAATGTGTCGAATGCTTTACTGAGGTCTGTGTATATCCCGTCAACTTGTTCTTGTGCGTCAAGATGCTGGCTAAGAAATTGGGTAACCGACACAAGATTGGTAACTGTTGATCTTCCTCGCACGACACAATGTTGGTAAGGTGAAATATAGGGTTTCGTGTTAAAAATAAAACAGTTTCATAGACCTTGGCAAAATTAGACAAGATCGAGATAGGTCTATAGTTGTCCACTACGTTCTTCTCTCCCTTCTTAAAAACCGGGATTACTCTGGCTCGCTTCCAAAAAGAAGGGAAAGCACAGGTTCGAACGGAGCAGTTAAATATAATTGATAATGGTTCGGCGAGAATGTGGCAGGCACTACGAACAAGGCAATTGGGAATTAAGTCACCACCAGCATTGTGATTATGAGGAAATGAGGAAATGATGTTAACGAGATCTGTTACTGAGATGTTAATGAGATCTGTTATTGGATCTAGAGATGGCAGGACACATTCTATGCGGATGTGTTATCAGTCGTACACGATGCTAATATTTCAGTAAGTCATTCTTGCATCTATTGAACTAAAGGAAGAAGATCGTATAGTAGTGCTAAGAACCTCCATCCAACAACAGTATGCACAAAAGACCGTATTGACCAATGGCATGTGTGAGGTCGAATGTAATAGTAATAATAATAATAATAATATATCAATTATTATAAAGTACCAAACGTAAAAACTTTACTGTTACATGTATATACGTGCATAACTACATTTATGGAAGTACGGAAACTACAACTACTAAATCTATGTTCTAAAACAGAAACCGGCACTATAATCAGGGCGGAAATCGCTCCAAGAGAGAGAAATGTGAGCGGCGAACTGAAGTATGCACGAATAATATCACGAAAGGGGAGAACGTAAAAAATGTCATTATATAAACGTCACTTAGATTTAATTGAAGCCGCGACGGCAGCCGCACGAACTGAAAAACAAAAACGCTGAAAAAAATACGAACGGAGCATGAATATGTAAATGCGCACTGGGCTTAATTGCTTATTTCTTAATGTCCCACTGCTCCTGTTATATGTGCTAGGGGTACAATTCTGAACCAGTATTTGGATGATAGACGGCACAACTGTTTCATTAATCACAAATATAGCACGGTTCCTACGGAGGTACATCATAAAGGAATTTCCTGATCCTATTTTTCTTTCGAAATTGCGTGTAATTTAAACAATAACTATAAATTCAATGAAAAAGACAAAATTATGTAGTTCTAACATACACAAGTCGTTACATTGACTTGTTAAAACCCATTTTTCTTTTTAATTCGAAAAGAAGCTGGATTAATATCTCAGAGCAGCGATATTCAAAATTGAATTTACTGTTCGCTCTCTATTCGAGCGGACCACAGATATAAATTTTAAGTTATTTTCCTTTGTTTTGGATAACGTATGTTATTTCTTTATCAATAATACATTTAGAAATAAGTATTTGTTTTTAAAAAGGTACAATTTATCAGTGCGTCACGGAATAATCGACATGTAAAATGGACGTACAACGGCTCATTTAATACTCTACGAGGATGGTGTGATAGATACCTGTGTTAAGAAAGGCAACGCAATTGGTTTACTTTGATTTCTCGACATAACCTCGTAGCTTTATATTCTTAGTCCGACGATTTTTTTTTTGTCGAACTCTGACCATGCCCTCGTTTGGCTTGAACTGCGTCCTTCTAAGTAACTTCTGCAAGTTTGAAAAAAGAAAGGAGCCACAAAGGAGCAAATCTGGCGAATATGAGGTGGGGCACCAATTCGTACTGCACTTACATTACTTTTGCAGGGGCAATTACCGATGAGTGAACGGAAGCGTTACGATGGTAGAGAGTCCTTTCTTTGCTAGGTGGGGCGTTTTATGCTTTAATTCAGCGTTGATCAGCTTCAGGAATGCAGCACAGTATTCCTGCTCCAAACAGTCAATTAAGATTATCGCTTTGCGAATTCCACAAAACTGGCGCCGTAATTTTCCGGCTGATGGAATTATTTTCGCGCTCCTTGACATAGGCACGCCCGAAGAAACCCATATTTCTGGTTGACCCATGATTTTTAGCGCGAAGTAATGTGTGAGTGATTCATCGACAGATACATAACACTTCTAAGACGCTTAAACATGTTCGAACATTGCTTTGATGATATCACGCGGTTACACCCAGCAGCATGTTATCGATAGCTTTCTCATACTCAACCTGGATGTTTTGTACACGTTCAATTGAGGTATTTACTATATTATCAATCTTGTCTTATCGTCACTTTGTACGTCGGTCTGCTTACACGATGTCATGGATTTTATCGTATTATCTGTAGCAACCTGTCTGTAACTCCTTGTCACAGACGCAAGACGCATCCTTTAATAATGCAAATGAAGAAGAGGGACTCTTATCACGGGATCAGTTGTAATCATCAAACGAGACGTGTGGGTGGTTCTAATGACAGAAAGTCTCTGAGACGTTGCGACACTATAGTATCCTTGCTTTATAGCTATATAAAATAATTTCAATGAAAGAAACTTTTACATTTTATATTGATTCAGGCTATAAACACATACCTAGCCTTTTAATAGTTCTTGATTTATTACATTAAAAATAATCCGACAACAAACCCGAGTATCTAATAGTTCTAAATCTAAATTGTCTATGTCTTTTCTTTGTTTTACAATGCGTGTCGCATTGTAAAACAAAGAAAAGACAGGCTTGTTCAACGTCCAGAACACGAAAATGCTCAAAATCAAAAATGTGACGACCATTATCAACGCAATGAACGCGCAGAGTCATACTGCGATGATTATTATGGACGTTACTTTTGTGTAATGAGTAGAGAGGACAAAGGCGGATGAAATTTTTACTTATTTGCAGAGACTAGACAGACTCGTGTTTTGTCGACTCGATTCGTGGCAACACGAATCCATTCTCATGAGGCGAATATACACGAGTCTATCTAGTCGCTGAAAAGAAGGAATAATTGTAATGAGATTCTAATTTTTAATTTTTAACTACTACTAAGATGCAGCCGGTCGCAACCGTTAATGTAGTTGTGTATACGTGGAAATTATTTAGTATTTATAATACTTTTGCATTTAGTTACTAACAAGATCTTAAATATTTCAGATCTCGTTTTAAACTATTATATTTAAATGAAACCAAATAATGTTTTGATAGAACTTTGAAGTAGGTTATATCCTTATCCTTATATCCTTAGTATGTAGTACCTTATTTCTAGTAAAGGTAATTTGCAATTAAAGCTCCTTTAACGGATACATTTCAATAACGAATAACCTCTTTTTAAGAGACTAAAAATTCTATTATACTATATGTATTTCAAAAGGAAAGCTATATATATGTACATATATGTGTATCTTACGGTGCCGCATGATGCGGTCTCCTCTTTAAATCCTAGCATGGCGCATTTTCCATTAAGCGTTTAATTTCTTGCGAAATTTTCATTATAACAAAGCAGTATAATAAAAGCGTCAACTGTTGTATTTCAATGTACTCATGCTATAAGAATTCTTTCAGTTTAATAGAATAGAAAAACAATTTTCGGTGATTCAATTAACTAAACAAGCTTAGATGGCACAATTTCAAATTTTCTTACAACTTACGCTCACGTATAATTCTTAATTTTTTTTTTTGGAGGTAGGTGCAGATTGTTTTTCATGAATCTTCGCGTACACTTTAAGTTGTATTTATTTGTGTATTCGTTCAAGAAACAAGACGTCCCAAAGTAAAGGAAAATATTAACGTTAGAAAAAGAAATTATCACAATAGCCCATTCTGAAGAACACAAATATGCTCTTGGAGAATTAATTGAAAAATTTGAAGTAGAAAAGATGTAAGGTAATATATTCGAAGATTATATACGGAAAGCGGAAATTCACTTAAAAAAGAAAATTTCCTAAAGCTTAAGGATAGAGTACAAGCCCGAAACAAAAATATTCCATTCTCCGCATCGATTATTGAAGAAAAGGTCCTTTGAAGCTGCGGAA
The DNA here is from genome assembly GCA_020654165.1 of Oryctes rhinoceros. NCBI lineage: Eukaryota > Metazoa > Arthropoda > Insecta > Coleoptera > Scarabaeidae > Oryctes > Oryctes rhinoceros. The sequence goes on from JAIOKQ010000321.1 coordinate 12,410, forward strand.
GAGTTAGACGTGGAATTTAAAGCATCGAAAGGATGATTAGAAAGTTTTGTCAGAAGCACATCACATTTAAATCTCATCTATGTAGAGATGTTCTGTACGAGTTCATCGTTAAGAAGAAGTTAAGAAAATTGGTCCACCGTCTTGCGATATTCATTATTAAAAGAAATGAGTAGCTGTCGGTTTTGTGTAGTAACACATCTTTGGGCCGTACCAGAAAACAAAAGGGAAGAAATCTATTATCTGACTATCGATACGATATCGATATGACTGATCGATAAAGGTAAGTAATAGTGAATTGTTTCTTTCCACCAACTAAGAAAGAATTCTCTTAAACAATTCATTGAAGGAAAATTTTTAAGGAAATTGTATGTTTAAATTTTGAAATGCTAAATAAATTAGAATTAAAACATATAAGACTCCTTAAATTATCTTTTATACCCATAAATTTGTGTTACGGAATTAACATTTTATTTTGTTTTATTTTATTTTATAACTTTAACCATTTTTATTTATTTTGTAAATGTAATATTTTGTTTAGGTCTATTTTATGATAAATTAAACGTTTCATTTGTTTTACTTTATATAAATTCATATAATTCGTATTCAGCATCATTTACACTTAGACATCGTCATCGTACGTCATTTCAATGTAAAAAATACGTTTAATTTCTTGTAAAGAACGCAAAAATGTAAAATTCGTCAATGTTGTAATTAAAAAATATCCTTATTAATCATTTGTTATATGTTGCTCCGCCAATAACGGACACATATCCAAACTTCGCCGAAAGTCAAGCGTACGAACTAACACGACTGCCTGCCGTCGCTTTTTCGCTTGTGAGTCACGCAGTGCTCAGACCCGCACTATCGTTGGTTTCTAATTTTTCCGCTTGTAGATGGGAGCAGCAGCTCGCAGTAAGATACTAAAGGTGGTGTATCAAATAAGAACGCAAGCGTCTGGTTGGCTGTAAGTTGTATAGCACCTTCTTTCAGCAACTAATCACGTGAGTAAACTCATAAGAATTACATATAAGGAATTGTTTCTTTCGCTTCTCAAGAAAGATATACCGAAGCAGACGACTAGCGGCATTGTTCATCGAACTGTGTATATTTCTTTATTCTAATTTATGTAGCATTTCTATTTTCTTGCCAGTACGGCCTGAAGATGTGTTGTGTACACGAAACCGGTTACTATTCGTTTGTTTTAATGGTAAATATCAGAGACAGTGAGACAGTGGAGCGACTTCCATTAATATTTAAATCTATTTACGGAGAACTAGCAGATGTCGAGACATTTGCGAACGACGTGAACGGATGAAAAATTGCCAATTATAATAAACGAAATAAAAGAACGTCTGACAAATTTGCTTTTTTTGCCAATACGGATGATCAAACAGAAAGACCCTCAGTAATTGTAAAACAGTAATTTTCGATAATTTAAAGGTCTCCGTGTAGAAAATTTACCGGTGAAGTGCTATTATAACAAAAAAAGGATGACTAGGGAATTTATGACTGAATGGCTAGAAAAATTTGAAGAGAAAAATTCAAAGCGGAAGTGGAAAATAATTTTGTTTTTAGATAACGAGCATCACATTCTTGTTATGCTCATCTACAAAATATAAAATTAGTATTACTACCAATAAATACACAACTCTGTTAACTCTAAGGTCGAGGTATTATAAAAAAAATTTAAAAAGCATTCACAATTTTCTTTTAAAGAATTTGGATTGAAACCGCGTCGTAATTGCTCGAGAATGTCCACGTTTCACTCTCCAGAAGTTCCATACAATTGATAGCGAAACGTCGGCTTTCTCATACAATTACGGCGCGGCTTCAACCAGGAAACCCAAATTCTTTAAAAGCAAACAACGACCGCGAAGTCTACAACAACATATGTATGTATATTCACAACTTAATTCTAGTATGGTCTGCATTAATTATTTGCCATTGGTAGTAGTCTACATTGTAGAATTGGTCTTTGTTCCACGCATATCTAAGAATAGTTGCAGCCAAGGCATCGTCGGCTAGAATCTAATAGGAAGAATGCATCAACGAGACACTTCTGAAACGTTATGCTCAAGGCTTGCAAAACTGATTAGTCGAGGAAGCGAAGCATGGAAATAGAAACGATTCAATTCAATCTTGCGTGTATTAAAAATCATTGATTCGAATGCTAATCAATCGCAATCGTTACCGATGAATATATTTTCAAGGGCTTTTATATAGTTTACTTATTTAATTTAATTTTAAGTAATTTTAACGAAAGGGAATTAATATGGCGGACGGAAATTTTTCAAGTAGAAATTCCAAAATCTATTCGAGATGCCGATTCCTTTGTCTCCGTAATTGAATTTATCCAAGTAGATCTAAATCTAAATGGATGAATAAATAAAAGAAAACCTAATCAATGCGACCGTAGAGGCGGCGCCACAGTATATTTTATTCAAGCAAAGCGGCAGGACGGTGAGACATTAGTTAAATAAACATGACGTTAAAGGTAACAAGGAAGAGACATGGTTTCTCACTGGTGAAATGTCTGCTTCGCAGAAAACTTTTAAGTATTATAAAAATGTTAAGTTGTGATAATAATTAGTCATCTTGTAATAACCAAATTTGTTGTTATAATGTAGATATAAATTTTCATACCGATTTATAATGTGCTTCATGATATGGAAATTGCAACGCCAACAAAGGGTACGAACTTTTCCTACCAAACTTCGCGTGCCATGAATCAAGTTTTCGCACCATACCTAATATTTCCTCCTTACACCAGTCCTTTCTTACATTAAATTGTCTCGCGTATTTTTTGCGAATTTTGCTTCAGTTTTCACTGTTCTCTTGTTTAGTGCGATTTGAGGGTTTGGTTATCCATAGAGTGCGATAATATGGACAATATTGCTAGTTGAGAGAATTCCATAGAGATCGAGTTGTTGGTTTGGCTCGAAAGTGGTTTTTCCTTCAAATCGTCTTAACCGAAACCAATTAACCATCCCGCGCTGTTATCAGCCATGGATTAGAGAAGGCTAACAATACCATCGAAGAAGAGGAGCTGAAGCGAACCGAGCGTCGAAGGAAAACTAATAGGACGCAGGACTGCCTTCTTCGCTTAATGGCAGTGAATCTCCACTACCAGATCAATTGCTTTGATTGGGTAAAGAAGATCTCGCGCGACTCTTCGAACCCCTTATCGTCAAATCACTGCTTTCGGCTTGCAATTCAATTTATCACATCTTATGTTTACCCTTACCGTTCAACACCGACAGCAACGTTTCGGAATAGTGTTGGTTGCGAATGCATCGGTACATTGAATGGTATAGGATGGTATTCAGTGTTGAATGTAGATTTTATAGGGATGCATAATGCCGTATGAGGCATAGACAAAGAAGTGAGGAGCTCTGCCATATTCTATTTTCTGTTAATAGTATATGAGAATAAGTTTTAGTTGATGTTTATCCGTAGCACCACGAACAACCAGCATTACGACGACGAGATGGTGAAATTCTATACTTTTTCAAATCTTCAGCAGTTCGGTGAGCCATTTTTCCAATAGGATAATGCCCATCTTTACGTAGCGAGAATTTCCCTACCGGTTTGAAGGGACCTGTGTCAATATCTTACCATGGCTACTTAGATCTTCCGGCCTTTACCAAATCAAACACTTTAAGACATTATAGAAAGAAAATCGAAGAAATTAGTGAATCTTCCGTTAACACTGGAGGCTCTTCGGTATGAACTGTAGGTTGCTCGGGGTACCATATCCAAAGAAGACCACTTCGACCGTTTATTGAAATCAATACCATGAAGAATGAGGGAACGTGAAACTAATAGGAAGGGGCACAATTAGGTTGTATTATTCTTTAGTTATTTTCTTTGAAGTTGTAATCAATTGAAGTTATAATCAAAAAAAAACTTTCGAATAGTTATATGTTGCTGCCAAGTTTGGTCAAACAATTAATTATGTTAAAAACATCATGGAAATTCCAGATTTTCATAATTTATCGATGGAAGCCAGTGAATTAATCAATGTATTTTCTGGGTAAGAGTAAGAATAAGTAATTGTCCATCAAATATCGATATATTTGCAAATAAATATCGTCTAGGTATAGTAAAGTGATTGATACTGCTTGCCTTTTACTGTGTTTAATTTAAAGTTTAATTGTTCTAGCAATATTTTATAGATATTTAGGTTTTTCTGAAGGATTTTATCCATGTTAACAAAGCTGCGAACATCATCTGCGACGCTACACGAATCTATACGAACGGGTTGTAGATTTTTAAATCGGGCTACAAAGTTTCCCAACTTCTGTGGGCTCTCTTTTACCGCTTCGTCCTTGCTGCAAATGAATAGCATAGGTACGTATGGCTCGCGATATTACTGCAATGAAACTTTCCGAAAACGTGTTCGTGTTTTGTTTGCGGCTTTATCGCATAAACCTTTAATCGCTTGAATTAACTGCCCGTCTACATTTCTGTTTTCTGATTCCCCCTTATCCTGGTTCTATTTATTATGTCAGAAGCTTTTCCATATCCCTAACATTTGCTCTTTATTTTTTTCTTTACTATTACTTGTTGCTCGGTAAAGCTGTGGTTTTGTTGTATATTGTAATTTGGAAGGGATGCAGTTTGTATATTATTTTTCCCAATTTGAGTTCCAATATTATTTAATATAACAGCAGTATTTAATATTACAGCCGGGATACCTAATAGGTATCCTTTCGTAACTAGCTATGTTTTAGAAGCAGCTGCTTTTTCATTTGTTGTCTATTGACCTGGGAAGTGCTGCTTTCATACACTCCGCCAAAAAAGTATCGCATAAACTTAAAAAGGGCATTTATAAACCAAGATATTTCTATACGTTCACAAAAAGTTTGCCTCGTGTATGTGAACTATAAAAACACTAACAAAATCATGGAACATAGCTTTTTTACTTTTTTTTTTCTAAAAGAACACATTTAGAAAAATGCATATGTGTAAGGTTTGTTCAGTTGTTTATTGAAAGTCTTCCCATACGGACAAATTTTAAAGTGCGAAGTCAGAGTTCTGTACCAACGCTTTTAAAACTAAAATGAGCAATTTAACTTCAGAACAAGTGGCTGCTATAGTTGCTTTAACCGAAGATGGACGATCTCAAGCATACGTTGCTAATTTGATGAACATCAATCAGTGAAGTGTTTCTAGAGCCGTAGCCAGATATAGGCAAACAGGCAATTACAGTAGAAGACCTGTACCAGGTCGTCCAAGATGTTCTACTCGCCAAGATGACCGCTATTTACTACTACAAGCATTACGTCGAAGACATGTAACTTCGAGACAATTGCAGAACGACTTGGCTAGAGTCAGAAATACTCGTGTGAGTACTCAAACTATTCGGAATAGGTTACGACAGAGTGGATTAAGAGCTAGAGCAGCTGTAACAGCCCCTCGTCTCACTAGGAACCCCCAAGTGGCTCACTTAAGGTTTGCTAGAGAACATGTAAATTGGAACATTAATGGCTGGGCCAATATACTCTTCACAGATGAGTCAAGATTTGGTCTTTACACCTCAGATAGGCGTATCTCAGTGTACAGACGAGACGGTGAGCGCTATTCGCAGTGTAATATCAGACCTAGACCTAATTTCGCTGGTGGCTCTATTATGGTTTGGGGAGGCATCTGTTTAACAGGTCGTACAGAGTTAGTACCAGTAGACAGAGGTACACTGATTGCCCACAGGTATATAACGGACATTTTAGAAGAACATGTAGTACCATATGCGCCAACTATAGGAAACGAATTCACGTTAATGCACGATAATGCACGACCGCATGTTGCAATAATCGTCCAGGAATACCTTAACGATGTTGGTATTTCAGTTTTAGATTGGCCTGCGGTAAGTCCGGACATGAAGCCTATCGAGCACGTGTGGGACCTCCTTCACAGACGGATACGAACCCAAAATGTTGCCCCAGCGGACCTGCATGGACTAGAAAATGCTCTCCACGACGAGTGGGAGAATTTGGATCAGGCTTATATACGGAGGTTAATCGAATCTCTGCCAAACCGTATGCGAGCGGTCATAGGAGCCAGAGGTGGCAATACTCAGTATTAAAAGCTACTGTTATGACATTTTTCTTTCCAAAATTATAATTTCTTGTTTTAATAAAAATCTCAAGTGTGAGTTCTTGTTTTTATTTGGCCTGTATTTTATTTAAACAATCATAGAAATTATATCTTAGGAGCGCATTAAAGTATATTTACAACTTTATGCTACAAACAAAGATTATGCGATACTTTTATGATTCAAAACTAAATTATGCGATACTTTTTTGGCGGAGTGT
>JAIOKQ010000322.1:0-21932 GCA_020654165.1 Oryctes rhinoceros
GCGCACCATAGGCGTCGATAAGGAACATAAGTAAAGTACATAAAAACAAAAGAAATAAAGAATTTTAAAACGCTTACTTTTGTAATTAGCCGTATCCAATATAGTGGGTATTAATGCATAAGGAAAATAGTATTAGTCAGCACACGAGGAGGTAGGCACATTAAAACTGTTACCGTAAGCGCAATCCGATTTCTCAAACATCTGAAGCATTAGGAATGTTTCCACAGTCGTTTCTTTCAAGGATGTTCGTCGTTCTGAAAAAATGTTTTTATATCTTGAAAATGAACGCTCGACGTCTAATGATGTAATACACGCGTAATTAAAATAATCTTTGAATTTAGTCACCGGATCAGTAGAGTTACCTTCCCAAACTTGTCTTAACCTGCTAAAATTTGTATCTTTCTTCATAACACTTTCAAAATTTCTTGTAACGATATCATTTTTTTTGTTATTTATACAGTGTAGGAGTGTATTAACGTCATCTAATATTTGTACTTACTCCGCCAGGGACAGTGCACTATTTTGTAATTTATTTATTGCCTCAAGTACTTCTCTATAATTGTTGTAAACGGTTTGTAAATCTGCTTCAACGGAAATATCTTGGAATTTATCCTGGCTTTCCTTAATAGCCGCAGATTCGTTGGGATTGAATTGTAAGACGACTGATTTTATTTGCCGGAAGTATTTAAAATAATAAAACGCTGCCTTCAGCCATGTCTCCCGACGCGTAAGAATCGGCTCTGGTGGTTCGGGAATACCGGGACACTGTTTATGAAATTCACTGGTACGTTTGGGAGATTTGAGAAACACTCGTTTCGTATTTGTTATTAATGCATTTACCTCAGGGAAATTTGCACGAATAGTTTCAGCCGCAATATGCAGAGCATGAAGTTTACAAGTAATATGTAACATCATCCCATAATGTTCTTGAAGAGAACGACCTACACAACGCATTGTCGCGGCACCATCGGTCATGAAAATTAATACTTGAGTAGTGGCAATTTCAAATGTTTGTAAAGTATCAACGACTACGCTCTCGATAGCGTCGGCAGTACACGATTTTAGTCTTTTACTAGCTAATAAAATTCCCTTTGTAGGTTGACGAGGTTCCAGTATACGTACAATCACATTCAAAATAGAATGTTTTTTACGGTCCGTCGTTTCGTCAATACATAACCACAGTAGTTTATTTTTTATTGCAGATCTGATCCTGTTTTCAATTTCGGTACGTACACTTGGCACACATCTCCTTAAGCTTGTTTCCGACGGTAACTCAAAGTCTGGATTATATTTATTCCAAAATTCACGGAATGGTTTCTTCCTGAGTAAGGAAAACGGTAAATTACACGCAGTCAGCATATAAAATAAATCAATTATAAATTGAGTTGCCTCAGTCGGTGATACACCCAGTTTTTTATTTTTGTGTTGCTGACTATTTACATGTCTTCTACAGCCATATTTATCATTGCACATCAGAGGTATATTACAAATTTTACATATAATCTTACTTCCATTATATATTAAGTCAGGAAATTCTCCACAGAACTTTTTCACTTTGTCGGCCTGTGGGCGTTTCTTACTACGCGCGTCCGCCATACCGTCACAACCCGATCGCATACGGTAATAAACTACCGAAATGCGATGCGAGTTATTTGCTTATATATTACATTACATATTCCCCCGGCCACGCCCGGCGGTACGCCTTCTGACTTGCCACGCACTTTGGGGAGCTCTATTAATAAGTCAAACTTTCAGCCAGCCATATGACTTTCATTGGGGCTATCTATGAACAATAATTAGGTTTATAGCTAGGGATGACGAAGGCTGGTGGAAACTATTTAAGATCTTGTTAGTAACTAAATGCAAAAGCATTATAAATTATAAATACCAAATAATTTCCTGCTATAAATGTGACGGTACATATCAGCTACATCAACGGTTGCGATCGGCTACATTTTAGTAATAGTTAAAAAATTAAAAATTAGAATCTCGTTATTACAGATGACAAAGGCAGGTGGAATTATTTCTTTTTTGCAGTGACTAGATAGACTCGTGTCTATTCGCCTCATGGGAATGGATTCACGCGTCTGCCTGGTCTCTGCAAAAAAGTAATAATTCCATCCATCGTTGTCCTCTCTAGTTCTATCAATAATATTAGATTGTCCACTTACAATATGTTATTAAAAAACTTTAAAATCCATTAATGAATAAAAAAATAAAAAGTGTTGTCGAGAGCGTATGAAACGATATAGAAGAGAATCAAGAATATTTCTCTGTAAACTTAACGAACTACAACTCACAGTATTTAAGAAAGTATTAAAGCATAGCTGCTAGGCACTGTACACTGTACACGGTCAGTACACTGAAACTGATCATGCTATGTCCATTATAATGGATTTGTGTCTCGCACATTCATTGCTTTCAGTGGCGTATCTCAGGGCTCCAATTTAGGACCACTCCTCTTTAATATTTATATAAATGATATTCTACTTTCTTTGGATTGTAATACTCTTTCATACGCTGACGATCTAAAAATTTATAATACAATTAGCTCTTCCTCTGATTCGTTAAGTTTACAGAGAAATATTAGTGTCATTAATGATTGGTGTTGTATTAACAAAATTCAATTAAACATTAATAAGTGTGCAGTGCTTACATTTACTCGGTCATCCGACACTCAGATATTTAACTATAATATTTCTAGCGCTTTCGTCCTAAGAGTTGACGTTTTTAGGGATCTTGGAGTTTTATTTGATTCCCAACTGTCGTTTTCCTCACATGTCAACGCTATTACTTCTGCTGCTTCCAGATCGCTCGGATTTTTGTTCAGATCCTGCAAGAATTTTCATAACACCTGCTCCTTGAAATCTGTCTACTACTCAGTCGTCCGCTCGAAACTGGAATATGCTTCTATTGTCTGGTAGCCATATTATCACTACCACCAATTATCAATGGAGCGAGTCCAGAAGAGATTTCTTAAATATCTTTCGTATAAATCTGACGGCATTTATCCTCCTCGTGGTACTAATTATATCAATTTGCTTTGTAGACATGATTTCGATTCTCTGCCGCATCGCAGAGACGCGGCTAGCGCGAAATTTCTTATTAAATTAATATACCAACATGTTGATTCCCCGTCTTTACTATCTCAAGTGTACTTTAACATACCCGATTACAGTCATAGGTCTACAGACACTTTCTTTACGCCCACAGCACATACCAACATATTATCAAAGGCACCACTAACCCATATGTCAACAAACGCCAACAACTTATACACTGACCCTTTTGTTCATTCGTGAGGACTTTTTTCTCTGTTCTTTCTTTTCAATAAATATATTTTTTGGTATATATACAGCGTTAGTAAAGAGTCCCGGAACAGTCGAATAACTTTGTCATTTGAAAATTATGATTTCTGAAATTTGGTATGGGGGTGTAGTTAATATAAATGCATTTTATGTAATACAGTTAATATTTTTTTTCACAAGAAAACAGTTAAAAAATTTAAAAAGTGTCCTAATACAGAAAAATCAAGATACCTATCCATTCAGGTTGCGATTACAATAATTGTTCAAAATGCTCTCCATTTACAATTTGACAAAAATGTAAACGGTCAGTAAAATTTCTTATTAAATTTTGTATTTGTTCTGGAGTGATGCGATTGGCTTCTTGAACTATTCTCTCTTCCAATTGTTCGAGATTATGGGGACGATTTTTGTACACTTGACATTTCAAGTGACCCCAAAAGAAAAAATCTAATGGCGAGAGATCTGGCGAACGTGCTGGCCATTCGATTGCTCCTCTACGTCCGATCCAACGTCCCGGAAAAATTTCATTCAAATAATCGCGGACATTATGGGCAAAGTGGGGGGCAGCTCCATCTTGTTGAAACCAAAAATGTGCATTAGGGTGATCACCTATGTTTGCATTTGGAAAGAGGGCCGCAAGTGCTGGAACAACCTCGTTTCGCAATAAATTTAAGTAGACGTTGCCAGTTAAATTTCCTCTTATAAAAAATGGTCCTATGATGTTGTTTCCAACAAGACCAACCCAGACATTCACCTTTTGAGGACGCTGTGTATGAACTTCTTCAGTCCAATGCGGATTTTCAATTGACCAGTAGCGACAATTATGTCTGTTCACAGTGCCGTTGAGACAAAACGTTGCCTCATCTGAAAAAATTACGTGATCTAAAACATTAGGCTGCTGCTCGATCAATTCCGTTATTGTTTCGCAAAATTGTAGTCTACGATCCGGATCATCTTCAGTTAACGTGTGTGTGTGTGTGTGTGTGGACGGGATACATTTTATAGGCTTTCATTCTTGCTGATTTAAGAATCTTATGAGCAGATTTTTGAGAGATCTCATGAATTTGACCTAATTCTGTTGTGGACACGTGATGATTTTCTTCCACTGTAAGTAACACATTCAAACTAGTTTCTTCATCTGTTGCTGTTAATGGACGTCCCCTTCTAGGTAAATCCTTCACCTGACGAAAGACTTCAAACTTTTGAATTGTTCGGTATACCGTACTTTTACTAATGTGACGATCCGGATAAACAGTATTAAACAAAATACGAACCTCTTCAAAAGAACGTTGACGATCACCGTACCCACGCATCATTAATATCTCAATTCGTCCTGATTCAGTAAGTTTTATTGCCATTTTCAAATGTGTCAATGTCTAAAATAAGTAAATTTATAGCGATGCAAAAGTTAAAACGCTCTTAAAATTGTCAAATGTGACGGCAAAAAGAATGCAGACACTAAACAACAACTTTTTTCAAAGGTATCTTGATTTTTCTGTATTAGGACACTTTTTTAATTTTTTAACTGTTTTCTTGTGAATAAAAATAAATATCTTAATACTTCCTGGACGTAGTTTTTTATTTTGCATTCAAAAGTGTTAAAAAAGTCTGGGCGTTCCATTAAAAAAAAAGTTGCACGTATTGCCGATTAAACCGGAAGTGAAAAAATATTAACTGTATTGCATAAAATGCAGTTAGATTAACTATACCCCCATACTAAATTTCAGAAATCATCATTTTCAAATAACAAAGTTATTCGACCGTTCCGGGACTTTTTACTAACGCTGTATATATGTATATCTGTCTATAGATTGGATTTTTTTTTATCTGTTGGGTAATAAAGTTTTATTATTATTATTATTATTATTATTATTATTATTATTATTATTATTAAATTGCCAAAAGAGGATTCTAGCGATCGTAAATTTAATTATCTGATTTCGAAAAATCATCTATTTTACAATTTTTGCTTTGTATGAAGCATTTCCACCATATTGCTACTATTCGTTCGTTTATGTTTAATTTCGAAAGTTGCTATCTCTATGTTTATCCCTTTAATATCAGGCTGTATCCTAAAACTCCTAGGGTATGACCAACCTTGACCGTAAATCGTCAACGTGGTACGTGTTTAGTTACTGCCAACATTGTATTCTCTAATATTGTACATTTGAATACTACTTAATTATCCAATGCTCGACTATACTATATATAAGTCGATATATATATATATATCGACTTTGTTAGATATGCACTGAATACTGCTTCTTCAAAGGAATATTGACATTATCGAACCTACTGATGTACATAAAGTTTTTTGTTGTCGGATTCGATGCCTCTGAGCAGATAAATACATATTGTATGAACTTCCAGAAAGCATTTCATCTCATTCAAAAATTTATAAACGCTGGATTTCATGTAGATCTGCTCAAGGTAGATCGATATTTATATTAGAAGTAAATTTCCGATTGTGGTGGTTAACTGTTCTTTGACTGTATATGTAAAAGTTTCACCCGCAATTCCCCAAAGCTTCCATTTAAGACTTATTCTATTCAACTTATTCTTTAAAGATATTTGCAAATGTATTTAAATTTTCTAATTACTTATGATTCGAGGCTTTATTGCGATATATGTAGCGCTAACAACTATTCGTGCAGAAACGGGCTGCTTTTTACGAAGTTGACACGAATAGACACGAGTTTGTCTAGTCGCTGCAATTTCATCTGCCTTTGTCTGCTTTACTAATAACTACCTATTGTTACAATTTGACGTAGGGGGGGTTACGGAACAATACGCAGCAAGTTGTTTATATTTAAAGAAAAGAAATAATAAGGTTTACTATAGTTGGCTTTAGCCATACATTAAACAGTCAAATCCTGATCGAACTAGACGAAATCAAAGACCTTAGTTTGACTTGCGATTCTGAATATTTATTTGTATCTTATATAAATGTAGATATGTAGCAAAAGATTAAAAAAACTAGGATTTCTCTATTAAATTACAAAACAAATTTAAAGACATTGCCACACGCGTCCCTTCTGTTGTCTACTAGGTTATTACAATATTATCTGGTGTTCGCAATATTCCGTTGACGTAAATAGAATAAAAAGATAGCAGAAGAATTGTATAAATTTTCTTGCTTGCTTATTTAGTTAACCGCACTAATTCTGATTATTCTTAATTTTTTATACGCCTTGATTTTCGTGCTTCCATCTGACATCTTACATCTGCAGAAAAATCTTTCAATTATAAATGATTGGTGTTGTAAAAATAGAATACATTTAAACCTTGATAAACGCGCTGTACTCACCTTCACTCGTTCTTCGAACTCACAAATATTTAACTATCATGTCGCAAATAATACCATCCGCAGGGTTAACTTGTTTAGTGGTCTAGGTGTACTGTTCGATTTCAAACTAAAATTTTCGCCGCATATGCATGCTATCTGTACTTCTTCAGCAGATAAATCGCTTTGCTTCTTATTTAGAAAATGCAAGCATTTTTCTAATGATAATGCGTTGAAGGCTGTATACTTTTCCCTTGTCCGCTCAAAATTGGAATATACATCGTTGGTTTGGTACCCTCATTATCATTATCTTCAGCTGGAAATTGAACGTGTTCAGAAAAGATTTCTGAATTACCTTTCATCCAATACCGATGGTACACGCCCTCTTTACGGCACTGATTATGACAGCTTACTCTGTAGACACAGTATTGACTCGCTATCTCGTCGGAGAAAGACATCTAGTGCTAAGTTCTTGTTGAGGCTAATGAACAATGCTGCCGATTCGCCGGCTTTACTTTCCAAAATTTGCTTTGTAATTCCTCGATACAACGATAAATCTACTAACACTTTTGAAAGTCCTATGGCGCATTTTAATCTATTATACAGGGTTACCTGTAAATAGCACTTAAGCTGAAAATCTGATCACGAAATCTGAAGACTACCTATCAATGTGTTACTGAAAATTTAAAAAGAAATTTATTTGTAACATGTACATTTTGTTCAAATTTTAGGACCCAAAATGCAGGTAAAGCCGGTCCATATCTTTGTTTCTCCTATATTATACAAATACCGCTGATGAATCAAAGTTAACCCAAATGCAAATAAAAAGCGATAAAGCATTGTAGATGCTATGAATAGTGAATAGTCTATTGAAATGCATTAGTCTGTCGTACAGCTGATGTCGAAGTGTTTATGTGTTTACATTGAATATGCCGATAACCATATGGATTTGAGTTATTTGTAGTTATACATTCTTTTTCTTTTTATGAAATTTGTGGTGGTCCTAACAAGGACCGATCTAGGCGAAACAGGACAAAATAATTTATTAATGTAAAAAATGTTCGAAATGTCCACCGTGAGCTCTAATACAGGCATCAATTCGGCGACGAAAGTTATTATGCACACGAGTAAAATTTACCATGTCTTCGCGAATGCGTTGAGCTGCAACATAAATGCGATTTCGCAGATCTTCGACATTTTCAATATCAGGGCGACGATCATATACCAAGCTTTTCATGTATCCCCACAGAAAAAAGTCTAATGGATTTAGATCGGGACAACGAGGTGGTCATGGAGGACGACTTCCACGTCCAATCCATTGTGGAAATCTTTGGTTCAAAAATGCTTGAATTATTCAACTACTATGCGCGGGTGCTCCGTCATGCATAAACCACAATTGTTGCCGTATCGCTAGTGGTATCTCATCCAAATACTCGGGTAATTCATCTCGGAGGAACTGTAAATAGGATTCTGTATTTAATCGTTGTGGGAGCACATGTGGTCCAAGTAGGTAATCGCCTACTAAACCCGCCCAAACATTGACAGATATCCTAACTTGCGAGGCGCCTTGGTGTATCTCGTGTGGGTTTTCGTCTGCCCAGTGGTGAATATTATGGTAATTCAAAATACCATCTCTTGTAAACGTGGATTCGTCGGTAAAGAGAATTACTGACGCAAGACGTAGTTGACGAACTTCGGTGCGTTGAAACCACTCGCAAAAGGCAAGACGGCGAGGATAATCTAATTCCGTTAATCTTTGCACGCGCTGGATGTGATACGGATGAAGTAAATTATTTTTCAAAATTCGATGCACCGTCGTTTGGGACACATTTACTTGCTGGGCTAAAGTTGTAGTACTTATGCCTGGTTCCGCCTCAACGATGTTTAAAATATGCTCTTCTGCTTGCTGAACTCTACGTGATATATGACGGCCACGACCTTCGAAACGTGGAATTACTGATCCTGTTTCTCGAAGTCGATACACGGTTCTCACAATTGTCTCGGATGATGGATGCCGCCGATTGGGAAACCGTCCCGCGTACAAATTTTCTGCCGCAAGACTATTTTGTCCTGTTTCGCCATAAATCAAAATCATATCGGTGTATTCGATATTCGTATAGGATGCCATTGCAATTGCGTGTAATGACGGTGAATGCTATGTGCATACTAAATGGATATCCGAACGCTGCTTCAGCGACTGCCGGTGATTCCCATATGTTAACTAAGACAGAGTCGGACTCGAATAAAGAAAAATCATTTTCTCGTTACTACGTGCACATAGAACCATAATATTTTGTATTTAGGGATTACTCATGCGGTTCTTTCACCTAATTTTTTTTTTCGTACTATATCCGAATAAGACTGTATAAAGCACCGCTGTCGCACATGTGCAGAAATGTCTAATGATATCTTTCAGTATTAGTTACCTTCCCCTTTTTCTTATTATTTTTATTTTTCTTTGATTATTTTATAATTTAAGGAATACAATATATACTTTTTTTTGTTTTCTATTGTTATTTTTTTATATATCTCTGCATTTGCTCCATTCTTCTTTGTGTCTAGCTCTGTTACTGGAGTTGTATTGTGTTGGGCAATAAAGATTTAAGAGAAAATTGGACACACGTTTTATAGCTCCGTTCATCTTATACATTATTTGTATCTATTCCGTATGATGAATATCAATTATTTTGTACAACATTACAATAGATATACATGCTGGGGTATTTGTCTTGTTAACTTTCTTAAGACAATAAAATAAAAATAAATAAATCTGATAAGTTTGTTTAATTGTTGTGTGGTAATTTTTTGAAATCTTCTTATTACTTTGGGCTGTGCTTCTGGTTTTTATCCATCACTTAATTTACCAAAATCTAAATGTATACTAATAGCTTTACTTCGTTTTCACGTTGTTTAGGTAGGTAGACTGTGTAGGCTGTTCTATGTTTTTCAAAAGTTTTATTTGCGCACATAATTTATGTTAAATTAGTCGCATTTCTGTTTTTTTTCCAACAGGAGGCGAAAGATCTATTTATAATTAGGGTGAATTTTACCCTTCAATAGTGGTAATATTCACCGATTTTTAAAAGTAGAGAGGGCAGAGATTACCACATATACCGTGATCTATTAAGGAAATGACTTCGTTGGATCACAATGTAAATAATAATGCTGTGAAATTATAAGTATTTTTATCAGTTTGACTAGCTCTAGAAAATAGCGTTCTATTTAAAGATAATATAAATTCCTTAAATGAGTACTTGGCGTCCATACAATGGTATATAACATTAAACAGGAAATCAATAAGTCAATGTTTCAAAATAAGGCGCTTACGATAAGAAAAACGGAGCAACCAATTAGTCGTCTTAAACATAATTCCGGTTCTAATAAAATCCGTGCATTCTCTTCTGCCCGTTTCCCTTTCCCTCTCCTCTTTTCAAATACTTTCTTCTCTTCTTCGAGCATCGCCGAGTCCCCATCTCTTTACCTCAACGAAACAATAAAACAAGAACGTGTTATGCCGTCTGCGAGCCCCAATAAAAATAAAAGCGTCGTAATCTGAGCTTAATTCCATAATTAACGTTAGCAAAAAGGAAATGAAATAAAAAAGATGAGGCAATACTCCTTGTTTTTATGTGCGCGGTCCAATTTTTTTTTATTTTATGGCCACACGTAAAGCATTTGAAACAGTAAAATTTTATCAATACGTAGATAAGCTCTTTCTGCTTTCTTTTTTCCTACATCGGCAGGCTTTTTACGGAAATTACCAAAACGCGCGACGATAACAATCGCAATCGTCAAAATAGATTAAAATAACGTTCGTTCACTGGAAGACAAAAGATTATATAAACTGAAATATATGATTTACAGTCAAATAAAACTAAAGTTGTTTGATGTAAAACAAGAGATTTAATTATTATATTAACTAATAATTTTTTTGCAGCAACGAATTGCGCTTATCAAGGTAAAGCAGGGTCTTCAGCCTCAAATGATCCTCTGGTTATATTCAGCAGTAATCAATACCCATGACCATGCACGCCTTTTTATTGCTGGCCAAAAACAACTTAGAGGACTGTGTAACAGCAGCTTCAACAAACTGAGAGACTTGCATATGACGACATTACAAGTGTGACGCGAATCTGTTCCACAGCAGCGCTGGAAGTCCTGCTGGGATTATCAACGCTCCACGTTTACATTTAGATCTAGACCATATCGAGCGCCCTCACTCTCCGTATACGAAGGAACTACAGTTTGGCGACCTCAGAATCCTTGAAGATTCGAATGAGTGATACGATTTACATTGCGAAGTATACGATTCTTATGTAATACTACCTTGATTGGTCTTATAAGGTGTTGATTGATAGCCGTACAGAGTGGGCATCCGCTGATCCTCAAAGCAAAAGAGGTACATTGACATGGCACGAATACAAGGCATTGAAAGAGGTATAGAACTGCCTCCTGGAATCCACCTCAACATATTTTGAGCATAATATATTGAGCGCCTCGCAACTTTATAAACATATTCAGTAACAACTAGGCGGTTCTAAAGATTGCTAAAGCTTATAAAAGCGAATCTAGCCTGATACACGAATATGTACATAAGACAGCTTATAAGAAGGGATAAGCATAAGAAGGATGCAAAACTATGTTACTTTATGGTGGGTTCCAAGTCATTAAGAGATCGAAGGAAACAAAAAGGTAGATAAGCTGGCCAAAGAACCAGGGAACGTGTCTTTTATTATTCTCAATTGCTTCTGCAGGCAGAAGCAATTGAGACAAATAGGCAAAAGAAACACATAAAACAAGTAATAAAGACATGCGAGGAGAAACAATGGCTTCACGCTGGGAAGGTGTTCCAGGATAAAAAGGTGCGAATGCAGGCTCGCCAAAGATAGCAAAAATAGCGCTATCGGTCAGCAAAGAGGACTTGAGACTACTGGTTTTCTGGAGGATTTCTGACAGGTCATGCAGTTATAAAGTATCACTTATTGAAGTTAGGAAAAGCTGAAGAGTCTATGCTAAGATAATAATAATAATAATAATAGTTTAATGTCCAACGGTTTACAATTACAGGACAATATTATACAAAAAAATACGAACAGTACCGAATAGTAATTGAATACGAAAAAAAAGGAAAGAAACTCAAAACTCATTAATTTTATTTAAAAAAATATATCAATATAGAGTGTGTCTGTTATGCGATACATAGAAGTGATGGGAAAAAACGTAAAGGTACCCGAGGAACTGGAAAATTCAAGGAAGAAAGCAAGTAGGGACAATCAAGGACACTTCCAAGCAAAACGTGCACTCTCGTTCCCGATGAGAAGCAGCGGTGTGCATCCCGTGACGAACAAGAAGAGCGCCATAATCGATGTTCCGCACTCGATATATTCCGTCAATCTTGAACGATAGGAATTTGAGAAATCTCCGTTGAATCTTCTCAATTTGGAGTTGTAAATAAATATAGTGAGGTGACCAAACAGGTGAAGCATATTCAAGTTTACTTACAACAAAGATATAAAATAAAATTTTGAAAAGGGATATATTCTCAAAGTATCTGCAGGTGCGGATTAGGAAGCCTGAAGTTTTCGATGTGGATATACAAAAGTGGTCCATATGCGGCCTAAATCTCAAGCCACTATCAAAAATAATTCTAAGACCGCAAAATTCATTAACTCTCAAAAGTGCTTGGCTGTTAGTGGAGTAAGTAGGAGGAATCGAGTTAAATTTCCTGGTAAATGACATGGTAAGCTTGTTCATATTGACCAGCAGCTTTGAGGAGGCAAACCAATCATATTAAGGTCACGCTGTAGCTCAATAACGTCATTCCAGTTCTTAATAGACATAAATCATCCGCATAGGCTAGAACAGGACAAGATACACATGCAAGTAAATCATTAACGTAGAGATTGAATAATAAAGGGCCCAAATTCGAACCCTGTGGAGCACCTGAAGATGGACTAAATTCGAAAGATTTGAATCCATTATAAAAAAAAATTGCTTCTGTTGGCCAAATAAAATTTTACAAGTAGAATAAGTGATGGACCGAATCCAAAAGCAGAACATTTCTGAAGTAAAATATTGCGATCTAATATGTCGAATGCTTTACTGAGGTCTGTGTATATCCCGTCAACTTGTTCTTGTGCGTCAAGATGCTGGCTAATACATTGGGTAACCGACACAAGATTGGTAACCGTTGATCTTCCTCGCTCGAAACCATGTTGGTAAGGTGAAATATAGGGTTTCGTGTGAAAAATAAAACAGTTTCATAGACCTTGGCAAAATTAGACAAGATCGAGATAGGTCTATAGTTGTCCACTACGTTCTTCTCTCCCTTCTTAAAAACTGGGATTACTCTGGCTCGCTTCCAAAAAGAGGGGAAAGCACAGGTTCGAACGGAGCAGTTAAATATAATTGATAATGGTTCGGCGAGAATGTGGCAGGCACTACGAACAAGGCAATTGGGAATTAAGTCACCACCAGCATTGTGATTATGAGGAAATGAGGAAATGATGTTAACGAGATCTGTTACTGAGATGTTAATGAGATCTGTTATTGGATCTAGAGATGGCAGGACACATTCTATGCGGATGTGTTATCAGTCGTACACGATGCTAATATTTCAGTAAGTCATTCCTTGCATCTATTGAACTAAAGGAAGAAGATCGTATAGTAGCGCTAAGAACCTCCATCCAACAATAGTATACACAAAAGACCGCATTGACCAATGGCATGTGTGAGGTAGAATGTAATAGTAATAATAATAATAATATATCAATTATTATAAAGTACCAAACGTAAAAACTTTACTGTTACATGTATATACGTGCATAACTACATTTATGGAAGTACGGAAACTACAACTACTAAATCTATGTTCTAAAACAGAAACCGGCACTATAATCAGGGCGGAAATCGCTCCAAGAGAGAGAAATGTGAGCGGCGAACTGAAGTATGCACGAATAATATCACGAAAGGGGGAGAACGTAAAAAATGTCATTATATAAACGTCACTTAGATTTAATTGAAGCCGCGACGGCAGCCGCACGAACTGAAAAACAAAAACGCTGAAAAAAATACGAGCGGAGCATGAATATGTAAATGCGCACTGGGCTTAATTGCTTATTTCTTAATGTCCCACTGCTCCTGTTATATGTGCTAGGGGTACAATTCTGAACCAGTATTTGGATGATAGACGGCACAACTGTTTCATTAATCACAAATATAGCACGGTTCCTACGGAGGTACATCATAAAGGAATTTCCTGATCCTATTTTTCTTTCGAAATTGCGTGTAATTTAAACAATAACTATAAATTCAATGAAAAAGACAAAATTATGTAGTTCTAACATACACAAGTCGTTACATTGACTTGTTAAAACCCATTTTTCTTTTTAATTCGAAAAGAAGCTGGATTAATATCTCAGAGCAGCGATATTCAAAATTGAATTTACTGTTCGCTCTCTATTCGAGCGGGCCACAGATATAAATTTCAAGTTATTTTCCTTTGTTGTAGATAACGAATGTTATTTCTATATCAATAGCACATTTAGAAATAAGTATTTGTTTTTAAAAGGTACAATTTATCAGTGCGTCACGGAATAATCGACATGTAAAATGTACGTACAACGGCTCATTTAATACTCTACGAGGATGGTGTGATAGATACCTGTGTTAAGGAAGGCAACGCAATTGTTTTACTTTGATTTCTCGACATAACCTCGTAGCTTTATGTTCTTAGTCCGACGATTTTTTTTGTCGAACTCTGACCATGCCCTCGTTTGGCTTGAACTGCGTCCTGCTAAGCAACTTCTGCAAGTTTGAAAAAAGAAAGGAGCCACAAAGGGGCAAATCTGGCGAATATGAGGTGGGGCACCAATTCGTACTGCACTTACATTACTTTTGCAGGGGCAATTACCGATGAGTGAACGGAAGCGTTACGATGGTAGAGAGTCCTTTCTTTGCTAGGTGGGGCGTTTTATGCTTTAATTCAGCGTTGATCAGCTTCAGGAATGCAGCACAGTATTCCTGCTCCAAACTGTCAATTAAGATTATCGCTTTGCGAATCCCACAAAACTGGCGCCGTAATTTTCCGGCTGATGGAATTATTTTCGCGCTCTTTGACATAGGCACACCCGAAGAAACCCATCTTTCTGGTTGACCCATGATTTTTAGCGTGAAGTAATGTATGAGTGATTCATCGCCAGATACATAACACTTCTAAGACGCTTAAACATGTTCGAACATTGCTTTGATGATAGCACGCGACTACACCCAGCAGCATGTTATCGATAGCTTTCTCATATTCAACCTGGATGTTTTGTACACGTTCAATTGAGGTATTTACTATATTAGCAATCTTGTCTTATCGTCACTTGTACGTCGGTCTGTTTACACGATGTCATGGATTTTATCGTATTATCTGTAGCAACCTGTCTGTAACTCCTTGTCACAGACGCAAGACGCATCCTTTAATAATGCAAATGAAGAAGAGGGACTCTTATCACGGGATCAGTTGTAATCATCAAACGAGACGTGTGGGTGGTTCTAATGACAGAAAGTCTCTGAGACGTTGCGACACTATAGTATCCTTGCTTTATAGCTATGTAAAATAATTTCAATGAAAGAAACTTTTACATTTTATATTGATTCAGGCTATAAACACATACCTAGCCTTTTAATAGTTCTTGATTTATTACATTAAAAATAATCCGACAACAAACCCGAGTATCTAATAGTTCTAAATCTAAATTGTCTATGTCTTTTCTTTGTTTTACAATGCGTGTCGCATTGTAAAACAAAGAAAAGACAGGCTTGTTCAACGTCCAGAACACGAAAATGCTCAAAATCAAAAACGACCATTATCAACGCAATGAACGCGCAGAGTCATACTGCGATGATTATTATGGACGTTACTTTTGTGTAATGAGTAGAGAGGACAAAGGCGGATGAAATTTTTACTTTTTTGCAGAGACTAGACAGACTCGTGTTTTGTCGACTCGATTCGTGGCAACACGAATCCATTCTCATGAGGCGAATATACACGAGTAATTGTAATGAGATTCTAATTTTTAATTTTTAACTACTACTAAGATGCAGCCAGTCGCAACCGTTAATGTAGTTGTGTATACGTGGAAATTATTTAGTATTTATAACACTTTTGCATTTAGTTACTAACAAGATTTTAAATATTTCAGATCTCGTTTTAAACTATTACATTTAAATGAAACCAAATAATGTTTTGATAGAACTTTGAAGTAGGTTATATCCTTATCCTTATATCCTTAGTATGTAATACCTTATTTCTAGTAAAGGTAATTTGCAATTAAAGCTCCGTTAACGGATACATTTCGATAACGAATAACCTCTTTTTAAGAGAATAAAAATTCTATTATACTACATGTACTTCAAAAGGAAAGCTATATATATGTACATATATGTGTATCTTACGGTGCCGCATGATGCGGTCTCCTCTTTAAATCCTAGCATGGCGCATTTTCCATTAAGCGTTTAATTTCTTGCGAAATTTTCATTATAACAAAGCAGTATAATAAAAGCGTCAACTGTTGTATTTCAATGTACTCATGCTATAAGAATTCTTTCAGTTTAATAGAATAGAAAAACAATTTTCGGTGATTCAATTAACTAAACAAGCTTAGATGGCACAATTTCAAATTTTCTTACAACTTACGCTCACGTATAATTCTTAATTTTTTTTTTGGAGGTAGGTGCAGATTGTTTTTCATGAATCTTCGCGTACACTTTAAGTTGTATTTATTTGTGTATTCGTTCAAGAAACAAGACGTCCCAAAGTAAAGGAAAAATATTAACGTTAGAAAAAGAAATTATCACAATAGCCCATTCTGAAGAACACAAATAATTGGAGAATTAATTGAAAAATTTGAAGTAGAAAAGATGTAAGGTAATATATTCGAAGATTATATACGGAAAGCGGAAATTCACTTAAAAAAAGAAAATTTCCTAAAGCTTAAGAATAGAGTACAAGCCCGAAACAAAAACATTCCATTCTCCGCATCGATTGTTGAAGAAAAGGTCCTTTGAAGCTGCGGAAGAGTAAGACGTGGAATTTAAAGTATCGAAAGGATGATTAGAAAGTTTTGTCAGAAGCACATCACATTTAAATCTCATCTATGTAGAGATGTCCTGTACGAGTTCATCGTTAAGAAGAAGTTAAGAAAATTGGTCCACCGTCTTGCGATATTCATTATTAAAAGAAATGAGTAGCTGTCGGTTTTGTGTAGTAACACATCTTTGGGCCGTACCAGAAAACAAAAGGGAAGAAATCTATTATCTGACTATCGATACGATATCGATATGACTGATCGATAAAGGTAAGTAATAGTGAATTGTTTCTTTCCACCAACTAAGAAAGAATTCTCTTAAACAATTCATTGAAGGAAAATTTTTAAGGAAATTGCATGTTTAAATTTTGAAATGCTAAATAAATTAGAATTAAAACATATAAGACTCCTTAAATTATCTTTTATACCCATAAATTTGTGTTACGGAATTAACATTTTATTTTGTTTTATTTTATTTTATAACTTTAACCATTTTTATTTATTTTGTAAATGTAATATTTTGTTTAGGTCTATTTTATGATAAATTAAACGTTCCATTTGTTTTACTTTATATAAATTCATATAATTCGTATTCAGCATCATTTACACTTAGACATCGTCATCGTACGTCATTTCAATGTAAAAAATACGTTTAATTTCTTGTAAAGAACGCAAAAATGTAAAATTCGTCAATGTTGTAATTAAAAAAATATCCTTATTAATCATTTGTTATATCTATTTGATGTTGCTCCCAATGTTGATGTTGCTGCCAATAACGGACACATATCCAAACTTCGCCGAAAGTCAAGCGTACGAACTAACACGACTGCCTGCCGTCGCTTTTTCACTTGTGAGTCACGCAGTGCTCAGACCCGCACTATCGTTGGTTTCTAATTTTTCCGCTTGTAGATGGGAGCAGCAGCTCGCAGTAAGATACTAAAGGTGGTGTATCAAATAAGAACGCAAGCGTCTGGTTGGCTGTAAGTTGTATAGCACCTTCTTTCAGCAACTAATCACGTGAGTAAACTCATAAGAATTACATATAAGGAATTGTTTCTTTCGCTTCTCAAGAAAGATATACCGAAGCAGACGACTAGCGGCATTGTTCATCGAACTGTGTATATTTCTTTATTCTAATTTATGTAGCATTTCTATTTTCTTGCCAGTACGGCCTGAAGATGTGTTGTGTACACGAAACCGGTTACTATTCGTTTGTTTTAATGGTAAATATCAGAGACAGTGAGACAGTGGAGCGACTTCCATTAATATTTAAATCTATTTACGGAGAACTAGCAGATGTCGAGACATTTGCGAACGACGTGAACGGATGAAAAATTGCCAATTATAATAAACGAAATAAAAGAACGTCTGACAAATTTGCTTTTTTTGCCAATACGGATGATCAAACAGAAAGACCCTCAGTAATTGTAAAAGAGTAATTTTCGATATTTTAAAGGTCTCCGTGTAGAAAATTTACCGGTGAAGTGCTATTATAACAAAAAAAGGATGACTAGGGAATTTATGACTGAATGGCTAGAAAAATTTGAAGAGAAAAATTCAAAGCGGAAGTGGAAAATAATTTTGTTTTTAGATAACGAGCATCACATTCTTGTTATGCTCATCTACAAAATATAAAATTAGTATTACCAATAAATACACAACTCTGTTAACTCTAAGGTCGAGGTATTATTAAAAAAAATGTAAAAAGCATTCACAATTTTCTTTTAAAGAATTTGGATTGAAACTGCGTCGTAATTGCTCGAGAATGTCGACGTTTCACTCTCCAGAAGTTCCATACAATTGATAGCGAAACGTCGGTATTCTCATGCAATTACGGCGCGGCTTCAACCAGGAAACCCAAATTCTTTAAAAGCAAACAACGACCGCGAAGTCTACAACAACATATGTATGTATATTCACAACTTAATTCTAATATGGTCTGCATTAATTATTTGCCATTGGTAGTAGTCTACATTGTAGAATTGGTCTTTGTTCCATGCATATCTAAGAATAGTTGCAGCCAAGGCATCGTCGGCTAGAATCTAATAGGAAGAATGCATCAATGAGACACTTCTGAAACGTTATGCAAAACTGATTAGTCGAGGAAGCGAAGCATGGAAATAGAAACGATTTAATTCAATCTTGCGTGTATTAAAAATCATTGATTTGAATGCTAATCAATCGCAATCGTTACCGGTGAATGTATTTTCAAGGGCTTTTATATAGTTTACTTATTTAATTTAATTTTAAGTAATTTTAACGTAAGGGGATTAATATGGCGGACGGAAATTTTTCAAGTAGAAATTCCAAAATCTATTCGAGATGCCGATTCCTTTGTCTCCGTAATTGAATTTATCCAAGTAGATCTAAATCTAAATGGATGAATAAATAAAAGAAAACCTAATCAATGCGACCGTAGAGGCGGCGCCACAGTATATTTTATTCAAGCAAAGCGGCAGGACGGTGAGACATTAGTTAAATAAACATGACGTTAAAGGTAACAAGGAAGAGACAGGGTTTCTCACTGGTGAAATGTCTGCTTCGTAGAAAACTTTTAAGTATTATAAAAATGTTAAGTTGTGATAATAACTAGTCATCTTGTAATAACCAAATTTGTTGTTATAATTTAGATATAAATTTTCATACCGATTTATAATGTGCTTCATGATATGGAAATTGCAACGCCAACAAAGGGTACGAACTTTTTCTACCAAACTTCGCGTGCCATGAATCAAGTTTTCGCACCATACCTAATATTTCCTCCTTACACCAGTCCTTTCTTACATTAAATTGTCTCGCGTATTTTTTGCGAATTTTGCTTCAGTTTTCACTGTTCTCTCTTGTTTAGTGCGATTTGAGGGTTTGGTTATCCATAGAGTGCGATAATATGGACAATATTGCTAGTTGAGAGAATTCCATAGAGATCGAGTTGTTGGTTTGGCTCGAAAGTGGTTTTTCCTTCAAATCGTCTTAACCGAAACCAATTAACCATCCCGCGTTGTTATCAGCCATGGATTAGAGAAGGCTAACAATACCGTCGAAGAAGAGGAGCTGAAGCGAACCGAGCGTCGAAGGAAAACTAATAGGGCGCAGGACTGCCTTCTTCGCTTAATGGCAGTGAATCTCCACTACCAGATCAATTGCTTTGATTGGGTAAAGAAGATCTCGCGCGACTCTTCGAACCCCTTATCGTCAAATCACTGCTTTCGGCTTGCAATTCAATTTATCACATCTTATGTTTACCCTTACCGTTCAACACCGACAGCAACGTTTCGGAATAGTGTTGCTTGCGAATGCATTGGTACATTGAATGGTATAGGATGGTATTCAGTGTTGAATGTAGATTTTATAGGGATGCATAATGCCGTATGAGGCATAGACAAAGAAGTGAGGAGCTCTGCCATATTCTATTTTCTGTTGATAGTATATGAGAATAAGTTTTAGTTGATGTTTATCCGTAGCACCACGAACAGCCAGCATTACGACGACGAGATGGTGAAATTCTATATTTTTTCAAATCTTCAGCAGTTCGGTGAGCCATTTTTCCAATAGGATAATGCCCATCTTTACGTAGCGAGAATTTCCCTACCGGTTTGAAGGGACCTGTGTCAATATCTTACCATGGCTACTTAGATCTTCCGGCCTTTACCAAATCAAACACTTTAAGACATTATAGAAAGAAAATCGAAGAAATTAGTGAATCTTCCGTTAACACTGGAGGCTCTTCGGTACGAACTGTAGGTTGTTCGGGGTACCATATCCAAAGAAGACCACTTCGACCGTTTATTGAAATCAATACCATGAAGAATGAGGGAACGTGAAACTAATAGGAAGGGGCAAAATTGGGTTGTATTATTCTTTAGTTATATTCTTTGAAGTTGTAATCAATTAAAGTTACAATCAAAAAAAAACTTTCGATTAGTTATATGTTGCTGCCAAGTTTGGTCAAACAATTAATTATGTTAAAAACATCATGGAAATTTCAGATTTTCATAATTTATCGATGGAAGCCAGTGAATTAATCAATGTATTTTCTGGGTAAGAGTAAGAATAAGTAATTGTCCATCAAATATCGATATATTTGCAAATAAATAACGTCTAGGTATAGTAAAGTGATTGATACTGCTTGTCCCTGAATACTTATTGCTATACGTTTGCCTTTTACTGTGTTTAATTTAAAGTTTAATTGCTCTAGCAATATTTTATAGATATTTAGGTTTTTCTGAAGGTTTTTATCCATGTTAACAAAGCTGCGAACATCATCTGCGACGCTACGCGAATCTATACGAACGGGTTGTAGATTTTTAAATCGGGCTACAAAGTTTCCCAACTTCTGTGGGCTCTCTTTTACCGCTTCGTCCTTGCTGCAAATGAATAGCATAGGTACGTATGGCTCGCGATATTACTGCAATGAAACTTTCCGAAAACGTGTTCGTGTTTTGTTTGCGGGTTTATCGCATAAACCTTTAATCGCTTGAATTAACTGCCCGTCTACATTTCTGTTTTCTGATTCTCCCTTATCCTGGTTCTATTTATTATGTCAAAAGCTTTTCCATATCCCTAACATTTGCTCTTTATTTTTTTCTTTACTATGACTTGTTGCTCGGTAAAGCTG
The DNA here is from genome assembly GCA_020654165.1 of Oryctes rhinoceros. Taxonomy (NCBI): domain Eukaryota; kingdom Metazoa; phylum Arthropoda; class Insecta; order Coleoptera; family Scarabaeidae; genus Oryctes; species Oryctes rhinoceros. Next base: position 21,283 of record JAIOKQ010000322.1, read on the forward strand.
TGGTTTTGTTGTATATTGTAATTTGGGAGGGATGCAGTTTGTATGCTTATTATTTTTCTCAATTTCAGTTCCAATATTATTTAATATAACAGCAGTATTTAATAATACAGCCGGGTTTACCCTTCACTTGATAAGATTACTTTTTGATAGGGAAGATTTCTTTGTAAGTTTGCTTCGCTGGTTAAAATTAAACGGCGAATTTCACCAAATGGCTAAAATTTATAAACGTGGTAGTATTTCCGATTAAATATATTAATTTCATTAATTTATTGACGATTAATACAAAATATAATTCTGCAATGCGGGAACATTTATAACTGGAGATGACCAAGTCAGGTAAAATTATTACCTTTTTGCAGCGACTAGAAAGACTCGTATTTATTCGTTGTATAAGAAAAGGTTCGTGTCGCCTACCGGTTTCCCCGAGAGTCGACAAAACACGAGTCGGTCTAGTTGTTACAAAAAAATAATAATTTCACCTGCCTTTGTCATCTCTATTTATAACTATTTTTTAGTTAACATTTCTTCCACAATCGAATATACATAATAATCCTAATAGGTATCCTTTCGTAACTAGCTGTGTTTTAGAAGCAGCTGCTTTTTCATTTGTTGTCTATTGACCTGGGAAGTGTTATGTTCGCTGCTTTCAT
>JAIOKQ010000323.1:0-41828 GCA_020654165.1 Oryctes rhinoceros
CTTTAAGAAGTGTAAATAGAGAATGTATTTTTGCCAAGAGAGATTACTTTTAAAATATTCAAAGGAAAATTCTGAGATATATTAACTGTTTTTTGGTTATTCTCGATAATATCAGCTTGTCCTTCGTTTGCTACAAATTCAATATTATTCTACAAGTGTCTCAGAAGCAACCTTTATTGGAAATTCGTGGGTACAAATCAAACTTGCTGGAGTGTTGTCATAAACTCGGCTTTTGAGACACCTCCTATAAAAAAAGTCATTTTGAGCCAAGTCCGGTCTCCTTTGGAGCCAGTTGATATCGCCCATTTCAGTAGCCCCATCTTGCTGAAGCCACTACTGGTTTATTAAAATCGTTAAATTTTCGGAGAACGAATTGCGGCGTACCCGTCAAAAATTATAATAACTGTTTGTCCATTATGGTTTTCAAAAAAAGTATGAGACTATTGCGGCTGTCTGGGAGGATATTCTCAAACAGCAAACAGCAACCTTGGCGCTGTATAATGAAGTTTATGTTTCTTCAGAGGATTTTCTTACGAAGAAAATTCTATTGAACTCGTTAAATCTCTCCAGCATTTGGTTGGCAAATGCTAGTCGCACAAGGATTTCCCTTAGTTCTTGCACTAACTGAATTTTAAAAGGGTGCAGCTTCAAATTTATTTTAAATGCGAAAATTTATATATCTACGTAGCTGCAAAGCCTAAACTTGTTTTCGTACTGATCTACACGAATTTTGCGCCGTTACACCTCGAACACGGCCAATCTTTTAGTTAGTTTACTCACTTCGCCAGGATCCAGGATCCCTTTATTAAATTTTTATATCCTGGATTTGATTAAATCGCTACTAGGTAGTTTTATCAAGTTGTGAAGAACGTGGAGAACAGAAAACCGCTGTCGAATTACTATGTACAGGGTTGGCCAAATTCGATACTTTTAATAGGGAACCTATATTTCTAAAGGAATTAGAGAAAAACTGACTACGCTTCTGAAGCTCGATTTTAAAGAGAAATCGATTGGTGAAATCCATATTTTTTATATCTTCCTTAATATAAGAGATACAGAGCGTTTTCTTAAAATGTGAATTTTTAAAAACCCTTGTAACTTTTTTATTTGTGTAAATACTTGATTTATATACAAACTATATTGGGTCATTTTCTGACGCAGATTCCTATGCTCTAATTTTTTCTTTTTAAAACTCATATTTTCCGAGATATTATCAAGACTTGTGTTTTTTTTTAATGGAACACCCTGTATATTTTTATACTTTTGAAAATCACAAAGTTATCGTTGGAATGAAATAACACACTTGATTGATATTTTATTTAAACAACTTTTAAATTATTTGTTTTTCTTTCTTTCACATTATTTTAAGATGGCTATGGATGCTGTTTGTTATAAATAACAAGCAAAATGTTTGAATAACATTTCAAACAAACTAAACTAAGGAAACCATTAATAAATAGCATTACTGATAAGGAATTAATAGGGTTTATTCCGTAAAAATTTAGGATGTATTGAACATTTGAAATTAATTTTAAATAAGTTGGTTTCTAAAATTCTTACCGACATATGTAAACGCAACATTTACAGAATATACCTTTGTTACTAGAAAATGCGTAAACATGATACATTATAGCAAGTGTTCGAATTGTCCGCCTCGACACCGTTTTCTTACACTCTGAGCTGAATTTATCAACTCGAGCGGAGATAAGGAGTCGAACGCTTGCAAAATTGCTCTAATTCCTGTCTTGAATTAGGGGAATGTTTAAATGCAAGATTTTTAATTATTCCCCATAGTAAAAAATCCAATGCGGTTACTTGCCGGCCAATATATCGGTCCTGATTTCCCGATCTAATTGTTACCGAATTAATGGTTTAGAAACTTATTAATCTGACCAGCATTGGGAGGAGGTGCTCCGTCATGCTAGAAGTAAACGAATTCCAATAGATTTAAAGGTATTTCATCTACGAAAACACCAGTAATGAAGAAAAACAAATAATTTAAAAGTTGTTTAAATAAAATATCAAGTGTGTTATATCATTCTAAAGGTAATTTTATATGCTTTTCAAAAGTGTAAAAACATACAATATGTTCCCTATAAAAAATACAAGTCTTGATAATATCTCAAAAAATATGAGTTTTAAAAAAGAAAAAATTAGAGCACAGGTTTTTATGTCAAAAAGTGCCCAAATATAGTTTGTATATAAATCAAATATTTTCACAAATAAAAAAGTTACAAGGGTTTCTAAAAATTGCACATTTTAAGAGAACGCTCTGTATCTCTTATATTAAGAAAGATATAAAAATAGGGATTTGACCAATCGATTTCTCTTTAAAATCGAGCTCCAGAAGGTTGGGTCAGTCTTTGTCTAATTCCTTTAGAAATATAGGTTCCCTATTAAAAGTATCGAATTTGGCCCAGCCTGTACAAATGACTTGATTTATAAGAATTACCAACACAAAACTTACGTTGTTGGATATCAAACTGTTCCATTGATTGCATATATACAATTATATCTCAACAAGCTTTAATAAGGCTATAGATAAAAGAAAGGTCAGAAACTCTCTAAAACACTTTGTATATAAATGACAAATGAATTGCGTTTTGCGGGTATTTTTATAAGAGACGACAAATTTTGTATAATTTTCTTCATCTTATTACTTACGATTTCCCGTGCTAGTAATACTATGTATTTTACGCCGCATGCCTTCCATATTCATAGTCGGCTTTTCACTGCGCAAGAAGTAAATGCCATAGTTAAACGTGATACCGTCTAGTGATACGAAATTAAAATGAAAGTTAACTACGCCATAATATTCTTGGGAAATTAGGTTGATCTCTTTAAATAACTACCACTGCATACTTACAATAAATAAAAGATAAAGAACAAATGTTATTAGAAATCGTACCTGCCGTACACTTCCATCTTACTGGTGGCATTTTCCCTGAAACAAGAACATTTTATTGTGAATTATTGTTACTGTCTAATAAGAACTGTAAGTAAATGTAGTTTAATAAAAAAATTAAATACCGTCAAGTGGGGTGAATCGGGAGGATTTTGACGTATTTTTCTGATAGAAAAATCATGAAGGTTTCAAACAAACGTTAAAATATTGTTTGCTGCTTGGATTTTTGAATAAAATCATTCATATTTTCATAATTTTTTTTATGGCTCTTCCGATGCGGAGTGACATTTATCTACGTGTAAATGCTCAATTCGCTCCTGTAATAAGGTTAATCGGGACAAGGAAGATTGAAAGAAAATACACTCCGCCAAAAAAGTATCGCATAAACTAAAAAAGGGCATTTATAAACCAAGATATTTTTGTACGTTCACAAAAAAGATTGCCTCGTGTATGTGAACTATAAAAACACTAACAAAATCATGGAACATAGCTTTTTTACTTTTTTTTCCTAAAAGAACGCATTTAGAAAAATGCATATGTGTAAGGTTTGTTCAGTTGTTTATTGAAAGTCTTTCTATACGGACAAATTCTAAAGTGCGAAGTCAGAGTTCTGTACCAACGCTTTTAAAACTAAAATGAGCAATTTAACTTCGGAACAAGTGGCTGCTATAGTTGCTTTAATCGAAGATGGACGATCTCAAGCATACGTTGTTAATTTGACGAACATCAATCAGTCAAGTGTTTCTAGAGCCGTAGCCAGATATAGGGAAACGGGCAATTACAGTAGAAGACCTGTACCAGGTCGTCCAAGATGTTCTACTCGCCAAGATGACCGCTATTTACTACTACAAGCATTACGTCGAAGACATGTAACTGCGAGACAATTGCAGAACGACTTGGCTAGAGTCAGAAATACTCGTGTGAGTACTCAAACTATTCGGAATAGGTTACGACAGAGTGGATTAAGAGCTAGAGTAGCTGTAACAGCCCCTCGTTTCACTAGGAACCACCGAACGGCTCGCTTAAGGTTTGCCAGAGAATATGTAAATTGGAACATTAATGACTGGGCCAATATACTCTTCACAGATGAGTCAAGATTTGGTCTTTACACCTCAGATAGGCGTATCTCAGTGTACAGACGAGACGGTGAGCGCTATTCGCAGTGTAATATCAGACCTAGACCTAATTTCGCTGGTGGCTCTATTATGGTTTGGGGAGGCGTCTGTTTAACAGGTCGTACAGAGTTAGTACCAGTAGACAGAGGTACACTGACTGCCCACAGGTATATAACGGACATTTTAGAAGAACATGTAGTACCATATGCGCCAATTATAGGAAACGAATTCATGTTAATGCACGATAATGCACGACCGCATGTTGCGATAATCGTCCAGGAATACCTTAACGATGTTGGTATTCCAGTTTTAGATTGGCCTGCGGTAAGTCCGGACATGAACCCAAAATGTTGCCCCAGCGGACCTGCATAGAGTGGGGGAATTTGGATCAGGCTTATATACGGAGGTTAATCGAATCTCTGCCAAACCGTACGCGAGCGGTCATAAGAGCCAGAGGTGGCAATACTCAGTATTAAAAGCTACTGTTATGACATTTTTCTTTCCAAAATTATAATTTCTTGTTCTAATAAAAATCTCAAGTATGAGTTCTTGTTTTTATTTGGCCTGTATTTTATTTAAACAATCATAGAAATTACATCTTAGAGCGCATTAAAGTATATTTACAACTTTATGCTACAAACAAAGATTATGCGATACTTTTATGATTCAAAACTAAATTATGCGATACTTTTTTGGCGGAGTGTATTTTACGAAATACAAGTCGAAACAAACGCAAAAAGTAGCGCGACATTTATTACAAAATATTTCTAAAGAATCACAAATGTAAAACTTGTACAAAGTAAGTGAAAAAAAACATTGGTATAAAAATTTATACGTCAAAGTATTGTAGTTGTATGGAAAATAAATGGCCATAAATATAAGCCAGCAGCGCGCCGACATTACTTGATCGAGCTTGGCCGAACGAACGTAGTATGCTTTAAGATCGTATAAATTTGGAATCTTGTAACAATGGCAACGCTATTATATATTGAAATAGGTATTATCGCTGTTGCTTCAGTAAATTCCTATGATCAGAAGTTTGCGCCACAATCGGTATGTAAATTGTTTTTATTACCTATATTTTTAAAGTAAAGGTCATAGCGGAATAGAGTAACCGTACGCCATAGTTTTTGACCATTAGTCCTTACGGTGTACACATCCACGTAAATTTGATTTTAAAACTCGCGTAGTTTAACTAATTGCAGGAAGTAATTCTTTTCTCGAGCATTTATTAATGTTGAAATATCAAGGATTTGAGGAAGAAAATACCTCCGACTAATATAGTTATAGTTTTTATTAATATTAATAGTAACGCGCAAAAATGTGTATATTGGAGTAACATTCGAATAAAAACAAGGTAGGTTTCCGTAAAAAATAACTCAATAGATACAATCTTACTTCTGGGATAATTTGCAAATGTTAATAGGTATATGAATAATATCCTGCTTAGTAGTTACGAAGGTATGTATATTCATGTATATATACATACTGTAATAATTTACAAAGTTTTATAAAATGGTTTATCAAGATTTGACAGTAAAACTCGAACAAATTTCAAAAATGATAGCTTAAAACAGCTTCATCTACACCGTACCTATATACAATGACTGAATTGTGCTAATAACGAATATAGCACTTTAAGCTGAAGAAAAAGGTTTGGTTGCTAGTAGTTAACGTCAACTAACGTTAATATATTAACTAATACTAATACAGGGTGGCGCAGAGGAACGGGAAATTTTGAAATAACGTCATTTCCACGAACAAATTCATAAAACTAGTAATTTATCAACGAAAGTGCATGTCTGCAGCATGCCATTTATGTTTTTACAATCGAAATGTCCAAAAGTGTCTCTTTACTTTTTAAAAATGACATCGGAAAGATGTCTTCCCATTCGGCGTTCACACTCTAACAGCCTGTTATGAAAACTCTGGAATGCGCGGTGTAGCAAATCTTGGGGAATGGCAGTGATTTCTTGTTGAATGTTCTCCTTCAGTTTATGGATTATCGCAGGTCGTGTACGGTACACCTTGCCTTTAAGATACCCCCACAGGAAGAAGTCGCACACACTAAGATCAGGGGATCTCGCAAGCCATTCAATGTCACCGTTACGTGAAATAATGCGTCTTCCAAACAATCGACGAACTGCTGCCATCGAATGTCGAGCAGTGTGTGACGTGGCTCCGGATGTTACTGTCGCTGCACTACCATCCTCACGTGCAAGAAAATAAGGGCCGATAACACCATGACATGATATGGCACACCATATTGTAACCTTGTCGCTATGTAGTGGTCGCTGGTGTAACTCACAAGGATTGTCCTGGGCCCAATAACGAAAATTCCGTTTGTTTACGAAACCGTTCAGGTGGAAATGGGCTTCATCTGATATCCGTATGTGTTACCAACGAAATTCGCGTCCTCGTTAATTTTAGCCGATATCTGCCTACTAAACTCCATACGTGACGCTGGGTCTCGTTCATGTAATTCTTGCACAATCTGCAACTTATAGGGATGGAAATGTAATTCGTGCAGTATTCTTTGTAAGCTTCGTCGCTTAATCCCTAGCGTAGATGCATGCTGTCGAACGGAGCGGCGAGGACTTCTCTCGATTGCAGCTCTAACAGCCTCAATGTTCACCTGGAGTTTTCTTTTTCAAGACAGATCCTGTTTCTTCAAAATTACGCACCCACGTTGTAATCGCATGCGCAGATGGGACACGTCCATGACGTCGAAGCTGGTAATGCTGTCGAAATATTCTCTGCGCGGCAGTCGCACTATCACCATTTTTATAAAACGCTCTCACAGCTAGTGCACGTTCCGCACCAGTCCAACGATCCATGATTATTAAATGGCAATGCGTTCACAACAATTGTGCGACGTTACGAACAACTGCCGGCTCTACAGTGCTGACAACTGTAACGTTCAAAATTTCCCGTTACGCCGCCCTGTACAATATATACTTATAGTGTGCTTTGTAGAAGATGATAGTTATTCGTAAAATTGCCCTACAGAGGCACTCGTTTGAAATAGAAGCACCTCCATAAAAGCTCCATTTTACATTATACTCAAACCATTTCTGTTCGAATAGATGGCATAAAGTTTTGGTAGTTCATTCGAATTGTCAAAGATGCTACAATACAAAAATGCCCTAAAAGATGGAACGAGATTGTTTAGAAGAACTGACGTAATAAGTAGGTAGGTATTGCTTGTGTGATGTGTTAATTGTACTTACTTTTTTGATTTCAGTTTAATTAGAAAACAAATTGTATTTAACAATAAGTTTAGTTCATTTTCGGTTGTTTTTTTTTTTTTATAAATTCTGATTTACATTGGTCAAGTGATATTGTAAGAAGTGGATTTATGAAATAATATATTCAAAGTTGGAAAAATCAATTTCTTACAACTTTTTTGTTAAAAATATATTTAAATAAAACTTTGGTTAAAACCATTCCCGGGTCCTATGAGTTCAGCGATGTAGATTTTTACAAGAAAAATCTCTAATAAAATTTTGCCATTTCCGAACTTGAAAAATAATCGTAGTATGCCTTGAAAATTTAGATGAATTTTTTACGTTCTTTTTTCGGAAGTGGACTGTTTGATCATTTTATTGTAAAATATAAATGCCACAAGGGTACTTCCATTTCAAATGGGACACATTGAATCTATACGAAGTTAGTGATTATATCAATTAATTTTCTTCACTGTCTTAAATAAAAGGTGGCGCAAAAGTAATGTCATAATTTCAATCGGCTGTTATAAATGAAAAAAGAAGAGCTCTGTTTTAATATAAAGTTTATTTGAAAATGTAAAATTGATGACATTAATTGGAAAAAATTATATCGCTCAAATGGCCACCTTCCAAGCGTTTTACAACATTTTGAATTGTTGCTCGCAAAACATCTGGCTCCAGATTAGCATTAAAATTTCTGCTTCAATATTAGGTTTCAAGACTTGCAAGGTTCACGGTTTCTTGTGGTAAACGCGAGATTTTAAGAAGCCCCAAAGTCTGGTGCTGTTAGATCAGGCGATCTGAACGGCCAGTTCAAATCTCCGAAACGGGAGATCGCTCAACCTGTAAATCGATAGTCAAAATCTCCATAGTTGCCCGAGCTGTGTGAGCGATTGCTCCGTTCTGTTGAAACCAACAATGATCGAGACGGAATGCAGCAATTTGCGGCAAAAAATATTTATTCAGCATCTGTCTGTAACGCTCACCATGTACGGTGGTTACGGTAATGCTATCGACGTCTTCAAAAAATAAGGGCCGGTCACAATCACTTTCAGGGAATGCAATAACCCTTCGTTTAACTGTTCGAGCACATGGAACACGACGACCAAGAAAACGACGGCGAAATTCACGCTGCGTTAAAACAACAGACTTAAAATTCGTCAATTAAGACGTAACAATAATTCCACGTTCTTGAGGTGTACATTGCTCCATTGCTTGTTGACAACTAATTCTCTATATATCTACATAAATATCAAAGCAGTGACATTTGGCGCCAACTGCGAAAATGGCGGCCAATTTAAATTATTACATTTACAATAGTTGGAAAAAATGATATCGCTCAAATGGCGATAAACATCCGGCCCCAGATTAGCGATTCCTGCTTCAATGTTAGCTTTCGAGGCTTGCAGTGTAGTAAACGCGAGATTGTAACAAGCCCCAAAGGAAAAAGTCTGGTGCTTCTAGATCTGACGATCTGGACAACCAGTTCAAATCTCCAAAACAGGATATCACTCGACCTCTCAAAATTGCCGTAGTTACCCGAGCTGTGTGAGCGTTTGCTCCGTCCTATTGAAACCAACAATGATCGAGACGCAATGCGGCAATTTGCGGCAAAAATATTTGTTTAGCATCTGTCTGTAACGGTTACCATGTACGGTTATGGCAGTGCCATTGACGTCTTCAAAAAATAAGGGCCATAAACAAAGGCCATTCACGCTGCGTTAAAACAACACACTTAAAATTTGTCAAATAAGAACTAACGATAATTCCACGTTCTTGAGGTGTGGGCTTGTCGACAACTAATTTTTCATATATCTACATCATAAATGTCAAAACACAGTGACATCTGGCGCCAACTGAAAAAGTAGCGGCCAATTCAAATTATGACATTACTTTTACGCCACTTGTTATTATGCACAGCACGAACATGGCAGATATAAGGAAAAACAATTTGTATTCACCTAGATAATGGGAAGATATTTCCTGGAAAAATTTTGTAATACCTTTACTTACAATTGGCATAAGATTTGATTTCATTTAATATCCTGAGAATAATATATAAACGATATACTTATAGTTAGAAAAAAAATGTTAGGTTAAGCGTAATTTAATTGACGCGATCAAATTCTTTTCTGCATATCACAAGCTTCAACGTCGTAAATCATCTTTAATACTGAATTCGATTAAATACATTAAAAAAATGGTTGTGTATCTGGCCTTGCAAGGTTTCTTGATAGTACTACAAGAGCAGCTCTATGATTACTTCAGAATTGTGACGTAGGGGTGTATAATTGTAAGGTTAACTTATAGTACAAAACTACCGTATTAGTTTTTAGAACTATTGTGTTACCACAGATGCGTAAAATCGAAATAAAATAAGATTGCTGTAGAAGGAACATTGAACTACACAGTGTACAGGTACACACAACTACAAAATACTAGATCTTTCAAAGAGAGTGCTTATTTCAAGTTGCCTATGACGAATACCGTTGCATTGCTAATTCTGTATTAAATCGAACAAACCTAAATATTGTAAGCGAAAGCTGTAGTAGTACGCTGTAGTAGTTGTGGAAGTAATCATTTTGTTTAAATTGCAACACTTCCAAAGGTTAAGCTCTCATTATAACTTTTCTGTTTACCGCTACTACCGTATTTTATCAATAGAGATGATAAAGGCAGGCGGAATTATTCCTTTTTCGCAGCGACTAGATAGACTCGTGTCTATTCGCCTGATGAGAATGGATTCGTGTCGCCTGCTGGGTTCCCCGAGAGTCGACAAAACATGAGTCTATCTAGTCTTTCTACAGGTGGATGAAAAAAGTAATAATTTCATCCGCCTTTGTCCTCTCTCTTTATCAGTTCAACTGAGACGAATTTTAAGGTCATCAATGTAAGGCACGTATAGCAACAACCACTAATAATCTGAGCGAAATAATTGATTTCGTACAGTATAATTGAAGTATTTACAATTTTTAATCAATTCCGGATATTTTTGAATTTTTATTTGTTATTATTTTTTATTTATTACGTCCATCAAAGGAAATATCAGTACTTAACAAGTTTAGTAGATTTTATGTGAGCACATAGTCTTATGTTACCGTTTTTGACTACGTTTTGTTTATGTTGAATTTTTTTCCGCTCTCAGTTAAGTCTTCCGCTGTTTTATCAATGAATGATAATCAATATTCTTTCCTAATTGTTTAATTGTGAAGTTTATATGCGATTGCCATATACGACGCCATCGTAAGGCGTTACGTTACGATTACGTAAGTTATACAAGGGAAACCCTAAAGATTCCCAAAAAAAGAAAACAGATATTTTACCGAAAAAAAAAATACTATTGTTTCTCAAAATATTCGCCTTTCAATTTTGAGCACTTTTGCATTCAAAAAACCAGTTGTCAAAAGATTTATTCCAATCTCATGTGCGTATCTCAGAAACATGCCTTTTTAATGGGTCAACAACCTCTTCCGGTGTAGAAATTCGCTCACCACGTAACTTGATTTTGACTAAAGGAAACAGAAAGAAATAATTAGGTGATGTCAGGTGAATACGGACAGGTTATTAATTCAATGTTATTCTTCTTTAAATAGTCGTGTCTGCTGTTTTTCCTGATTTTAGGTAAACAAATTGTTGTACACTACTCAGCGCTTACTGTTTTTCGATCCTCACGAACAACAAGCTCAGTTTTATGGAAGAATCATTTTTTTAAGCGTTTTATGAATGAAAATCTTTTCTTATCTAGGTTTCTAATATATCTAGGTTTTTAATATATCTAGGTTTCGTCTTTTGCATCTCACAACTCACACGAGCCATTTATTGAGCTTAGGTTAAATTGTATGGAAATCAACGGCTGCAAAGTTTCTTCACTACTAAATACTCATGTAAAACCTTTTGTATATGATTTTTACCAATGCCGAAGGATACTTCTTCCTCTCGATATCGCACATGTTGATCCACTTCAATTATTTCTTGCACAGCATTAATGTTTGCCGGAAAAACAGCAGTTGGTGGACGACCTTTACGAAATTCGTTACTATGCTTAAATTCTGTTAACCAGTCATAAACTATGATTTTGGATGGTGCTTCATTATCAAAGGCAGAATGAAATCGATCGATGCATTGTTGTTGAATGAAGCCACTTTTAAAATCGTAAAAAATCATCAAACGAAAATGTCCACGAGAAATATCCCCTTTTTCACCTCATTCCAATCGTCGAGACCTTTTGCGTAGAGTCGTTAGTATATTCCAGACTTACAAATAATTCCAATAACGAATCGAGTATTAAATGTGTATTCGATAATTCGTATGTCTGCAAAAATCTTCTGAATCTAAAATCTATTTCTTATTCCGCTTCTTTCTGTCTTTTCTCATCTGTTTCTCTTCCTCCCTCACTTTCTCCAACGCCTTGCATGATCTTACTCTTTTTTTTTTTTCGCTATTATTTTTGTCTCTTACCATTCGTTCTAATAAAACATCCCAACTATTACTTTTTATTTTCTGATTTCCATCAATGGTTTAATCATTACTCTTTGTCCTGCGTCTTCTTATGCTTGATGTTTTCCTAATTTATCACATTTCGGCTACTTTCATGTTTTTTTCTTAACATGCAGCTTTGGCGTCCGTGTATTGTCCGTCCGTACATAGGTTTAAAGATTAATATTTATATATTTATTTCTTCCTTCCCTTATTATTATCATTCCCAACACTGCTAGTTTGTTGTATACTTGTGCTGTCGACTATTAGTTTTTCTTCTTTGTTTTTTGTTAGTTTCCTTACCATTAACATTTCTTAAGTTCTTAAGTTTGTATTCAGTCCAAAATTAATTGTTATCTATTCAATACAAGGACGGCATGAGAAGTACTCATGTTTGAAGACAGATGGCGGATTATGTTTAAATCTGCCTTACCGACCGTGAGTACTATCCTTAGTCGACGCCAGAAAATAAAGATTATTCAGAAAAATGGTTTATGTACAGATTTCAAATCCGTTGAAATAATAATAATAAGTAAAATCAGCTTTGAACATTTAGAAATGCCCTAATTGACAATGGAATAGCTTGATTTAGTCATTTGCATATTCCAGTCCGGCGTTATCTTCATGCTTGCTACGCACTTCCCGTCACTGAACCATCTAGTACCTATTTAATCAAGTTCAAGATACAGAAATTTAATGCAAGCGATTGGATTGTTAATATTTGCCTTCTTGGACTTCCGCGAATTGTGCGGATTAACCAAAACATTGATCGTGTTCGTGGCACAGCGGCATAAGTTTTTCTCAGCTTAAAAATTACTTAGAACCACATCCTTTTTTTCTGATGCGCATGATGAGGCATATTTTCGTCTGTATGGTTACGTCAACAAGCACAATTATCGTTATCGATCGCAAGAAAATCCCAGGGGGATATATCAAGCTCCATTGTAAATATAGCAATATCCTGCAGAGGGATGTTTAATACTTTTTTGAGAATAACAACTGATAAGCGGTAAATCTTGACGGGTACGCCTAATGATCCGTGAATATTTTGCCCCTGATCTCCAAAAATTTGATGAGTTTGATGGCCAGCGGATGGGTAGCGGCAGGATGCGCTTATTAGCCACACATCAAATATCGCATTACAGGTTGTAAGAGAATGCTTTCTAGATAAATCGACCTCAAGAAGAGGCTACATCAGTTGGGCCAGCAAATTTGATGCAGTTTAAAAATCGTACTTATGAGGAAATTGAAGCCGTTTTTCCTGACTTGCGCACTAGAGTGATGGAAAGTCTAACATATACATAGTTTGCAAGAGTATAAGCAGCAAAAAAGATGGTATAATTTTCCTTACAAGAATTTCCAATAAATGTAGTTTGAAGTTCTAAATAAGGTTAGTTAAGAAAGCTAGTAAAATGAAAATGCAGAACTACCTGAGAGTCCTCTTGTATAATTATTTTTCGTCGTAAATAAAATGCAACGTAGTATTCTTTCTCTCGAAAATATTACTTCTTGACCATTTAATTATATCATCCAAGTATTTTTCTTTCTTCCCGAAACACCGGCTTTATGTAATTGTTGTTTCAGTAACGTTTCTTTTTGTTATAAAAAATTCGATTTCATAAGTGAAATTCGAAAACTGTTTTCCTCAAACGTCAGTTTTGTGTGAGTGACCTGAGCTTTGTCAAAATTCCTGAGATAAACGTATCCAGCTATCGATACATTGCTATGTTACTCTTAAATCCATTAACTACTGTACTACAATTATTTTCGTCACAGCTAACGGTATTGTATTGGAGAATTAGTGCCGATGTCACTGAAGCTTTCTCTAATAATTCATTCTTCTTCCTTTCGTTTAATATCACTTCTGTCGCATTAATTTAAGCATTTCAATGAAACACGACAACGTTTGTAAATGGCCGTTGCGATTCCCTTTTTTTCTTGTGTTGCGCGATGAAAGTCCGTTCACCTCGGAAAATAATATCCGAAATAAAAAACTTTAAATTGAAAGTTAATAACAATTAAGAACTGTAATCATTAAGGTCCGGCGAAAGCGACCATGGTGATATGAACAAGGACACATATTTATTTCAAATTACACTCACATATTTTCAGTGTATCTTCCGTGTTTAATTAGAAGCATAAGAAGCAAGATTTAAATGTAAAACAACATAATTGCTATTACATCGCTACGTAACTACGTAAACAGTTCATTTCAGCAGTTTATCTTTCTAATCTTTAATAAAAGTTTTAACAAGTTTTTTTTTTATAGATATTATGAAAACTATTATTAATTTACTTTCTCGGGAATTATAGAAGACCGATATGTATAATTTTGGAGAAATACATTCAAAATATAATTGCGTAGATATTCGCGAAGTACTTTCTAGAGTATTTTTATTACCGTTTTAAGAATCATTATTCTATGCGGTTTCCTTTCATTTCCAACTCCCATAACTCATCATATTACGTAAATATTTTACAGTTAGCTTACTTCGGAAGTAAACTACTTAAATTAATTGCCGTAACAATAGCAGTTCAACATCTTAGTACATATTAATACGTTGAGTGAGTGGCTTATTTTTCTTGGCGGAAAAACGAGCAGGTCTTTTGTAATGTCCCTTACGTAACGACCAAGATAATACTTTTACTATTTCCGACGACGGCAGATTGCGTAGTTACATATTTAGCACGTATACAACAATTACGCAGCGTCGATTTCTGGTGTGGACGGATCGTGATCAAACAAAATGTTCAATAGCTTAATTGCGAATTAGCAATATCGATGCAAGACCGCTACGAAACGTGCGGAAAATTCAGTTTCGAGAACGCATTGTGTGCTGGCACGCTATGCTTTCTTAATTTGTTTACATGCGTTCGTTGATGATGTAGAAAGTTCACAGAAATAAGGACAAATTATAATAAAGATATCGTTTTATTTCTCTTTTTATTTGGAACAAAGCGGACATATTAATTTTTTTATGTGCCTAATAACTAAATTGTTGCCGCTATGACATTAGGAGAGACATATGACGCAACTTCAGTCGTTATCTTTTCTTATTAACAATTGTTTGGCTTAATTAATGGATACAGAATTTATAAATTAATTGTCCTGTAATTTTCCTTTTATTCAAAGCATGTTTTTTATAATCATGCAAAAGAGCTTAGAATAATACGCAATTCAAGGCATTATTCAACGAAGTCGATGTATCCATTTCTAGTTATTGTAGTATTGAAATTATTTGCATGAATATACATGAATACATAGGCAAAAAAGAATACACAATAAAACTGGAAATAGCACAAACGTTTGTTTATTTTTCAGAAAAATGATCTCGTTTTAATTGAGATAACAAAAATACAATTCAAAAAATATCCGGAAACATCCAAATAACGTAAACAATGATTTTGAAAAAAATTATAAAGCATGCCAATTAATGTTTTAAGAAAGTTTTTAATAGCAGTAGTGACGTTTTCACAATGACCTTGAAAAGGTTCTAATAGCATTTTTTTTTCAAATGACTGTTAAGCACTTGACATTTTATTTTGTTTTATTTTATTCTATAACTTTAACTATTTCTTTTATTTTGTAAAAGTAATGTTTTGTTTATGTCTATTTTGTGATAAATTAAATGTATCGTTTGTTTTGTTTTATACAAATTCATATAACTCGTATTCAACATCATTTGAACTTAGACATGCACGCATTCAACTAAAAAAAATCCTTTAATTTCTCATAAAGTTTGCGAAAAATATAAAATTCGTCAATGTTCTAATTTAAAAATATGTTGCTACTGCTAATGCGCCTATCGGATCAGGCGGTAGGCAGGGAGTCTCCGCCAGTAACGTACACATACGTACAAACTATTCAAACTTCGCTTGTTAGTCATGCAGCGCTCAGATCGGCACTATCGTGGGTTTCTGATTTTTCCGCTTATACATGGGAACAGCAGCTCGGAGCAAGAAACTAGAGGTGGTGTACCAAATGGTGGTGCAAGCGTCTGGGTAGCCGTGAGTCGTGTAGCATCTTTTTGCGATAGTAAGCGACTATTTGTTGCTGTCGCCCAACCAGACGTTCATGCTCCGGTAGGGTTAGATAGTGGTCCTAGCGTTAGATATTGAACATTTAAATGCGTACACAAAGAGCCGAATTATGAAATACGTACCTACATACAGTGGCGAGCAAATGAATAGGGACACTAATCATATATTTAAGGTTTCGTGTTTTTCTACAATTTAAAACAAACAAATGAATTTGAATTTGAAATGAATAAAAGTGCCTTAGACATCACACCGGTCATTTCTCGGAAGTATTAAAATGTTATGTTTGCATCTCTCACGATCGGTCTCATGCAAGCGAGCATTTAAATAGGGACAGTTGTCATAATCTTTTATTTAGTCTTCTTTAAGTTCTTTTAGAAGTAACTTAATATTATATTATTAAAACGCAATTACACAAAATAGATTTTTGTATATTAAAACGCATAATAATTGATTTTCACGGTAGCACAGACTAAATTATTTTAAAAATGGGTCGTGGAAAACATTGTACGCCCGAGCTTCGAAAAATTATAATTACACTTCACGAAAACGGTTTGAGTTTGAGAAAAATAGCTAACCAAGCATCTGTATCGAAAAATATAGGAAAAATATAACGGCGGCAGATATACACAAAGACGTAATTCCAGAGATCGATAGACCAATTAATGTATGGACGGTCAGACAAAGATTACAAGAAGCCGGATTACATGGTAGGATTGCTAGACATAAACCGCTTGTAAGCAAAACAAATAGAATGAAAAGATTACAGTTTGCCAGAAATCATATGCATTGGACTGCAGATCAGTGAAAATTTGTATTGTTTAGTGACGAGTCCAAATTTAATAGAATGGGATCGGATGGCAGAAGATATGTACGGCGAGGCTCCAATGAAGCGATGAATCCTAAGCTTACAATAAAAACAGTAAAAGGGTTTGGAGGAAATGTGTTGGTCTGGGGTTGTATGTCTTTTATAGGAGTTGGTCCGTTGCACAAAATTAATGGAATAATGGATCGACATGTGTATGTTGATATTTTATCCAACGTTATGCTGCCATATGCGGAGGATCATTTGTCCGTACTTTGGAAGTACCAACAAGACGATGATCCCAAGCACACAGCTAAGATTGCAAAGGACTGGTTTCGACGAAATCATGTAGATCTTCTTGATTGGCTTTCTTGTAGTCCCGATTTAAACCCAATCGAAAACTTGCAGCAAGATGTGAAACTTCGTATTCGGGATAAAAATATTTCAAACCTCGAAGAACTGTTTCGATGTGTTGAGGAGGTCTGGAACAATATTCCCGTGGAACGATGTCAGCATCTCATCGATTCCATGCCTAGGAGATGTGCCGCAGTCATTAAAGCAAAGGGGTATCCCACCAAATCGAAAATCTAGTGTACCTATTTCAATGCCCGCATTTTATATATGGAATAATTTGTATTAGCATGTGTTCTTGTACCGTAAAGTATATTTTGCAATTTATTGCTATGTATTAATTGTCCGTAGTTTGTAGCATATAGTTTCCTATTTTAAACTTTTATTTATTCCAAAATACAAATAAATAAATACTTTCTTTCACAATTGCATTAGTGTCCCTATTCATTTGCTCGCTACTGTATATGCTATTTATGTATTTGAGAATTGTTTGTTTAATAAATATATTTTGTATATCTACGTACTGTGTTTAATTTTAAGAGCAACTGATTAAGCGAGTAAACATATAAAAATTATATAAAAATAAGCAGTGGGTCCTTTCGTCTCACAAGAAAGATATACCGAAGCAGACGGCTTACAGCATTGTCCTTTAAACTAGGAGAACGTAACAGGAGAAGACAAAACAAAAATGTCACCGTACATTATATATATACATATACATCGAAGCAGACGACTAGCGGCATTGTTCTTTAAACTCGGAGAACGTAACAATGACAATTTTTGTTTTATTTTTAAATAAGCACTGTCGTTCTCTAAATGATCCTTAAAAAACATTCATGTTTTATATCCGTCGTCTCTGCTCCTTATCTAAAATGTAATACCTAAGTGCTTTTTGTATTGTGCCATCTATCCCTAACCGCAGATGCTTTCAATGTATCTATCTCCACATCAATGAACCCAAATAGATCTTGGGTAATGAATCTAGCAGCGATGCGTTTCATACGAGCGTGGCTCCAAGGAATCATATAACGGATCTAGATTCGAAAATCAGATAACGGATCCCGATCTGAGTACCGAATAGCGGATTCGGATCTGAGCACCGGATAGTGGATCTGGATTTAAGTACCAGATAATGGATTCGAATATCAATTTTATCGGATAGCAACAGCATAACTGATTATTCAATTTAGGCATTACGTATAAACAATCGAAAATTTTGCCGTAGTATTAATTTATTTTTTTACATAAACGTACATTCACAGGACACGTAACAAAAGATAACATAGTTTGTCGTATATCGTTCAAATATGAAAAAGACTCGCAACACATGTCCAACTAGAGTGTGGACTTGAATGGCTTGTCGATGTAACAGTTTCTTGCGCTACTACATCAGCCGCAAACTTCCACGGAACCTCATTTCACTTTTAAATACACTTAAAACAACGTACGCATTAATGACCTTGACTATCACTGAAAACGTGATTTCGACATCGATTGTTTTTAGAACTTGCTTTTGAAATTCAGTACAGAACGAACGATTGCGTACAGACACTTTTTTCAAAATGATCAGATATCACGCACTGTTTGGTATATGTGTTATTGCAGGTTCGTTTATTCGTTTACTAAGAATTGAAAACGGATTGTGTATTTTATACACATAAGAACACGCCTAGTCGCGCACATTAATTGCTTGGCCAAACACGCAAAATTTGTCGATATACAAAAGATTTTTGTATATTACGCATATGTAATGAATACTAGCATAAACTGTTATAACATGAAATAAAATATATAATATTAACAGTGTTGCGTGATGGATCACATGAAAACCTTAAATATTCCTAGCGTTGATTGATAAAATAATTGATAGGTATCTACACTCCGCCAAAAAAGTATCGCATAAACGAAAAAAGGGCATTTATAAACCAAGATATTTTTATACGTTCACAAAAAGTTTGCCTCGTGTATGTGAACTATAAAAACACTAACAAAATCATGGAACATAGCTTTTTTACTTTTTTTTTCTAAAAGAACACATTTAGAAAAATGCATATGTGTAAGGTTTGTTCAGTTGTTTATTGAAAGTCTTCCTATACGGACAAATTTTAAAGTGCGACGTCAGAGTTCTGTACCAACACTTTTAAAACTAAAATGAGCAATTTAACTTCAGAACAAGTGGCTGCTATAGTTGCTTTAATCGAAGATGGACGATCTCAAGCATACGTTGCTAATTTGATGAACATCAATCAGTCAAGTGTTTCTAGAGTCGTAGCCAGATATAGGGAAACAGGCAATTACAGTAGAAGACCTGTACCAGGTCGTCCAAGATGTTCTACTCGCCAAGATGACCGCTATCTACTACTACAAGCATTACGTCGAAGACATGTAACTGCGAGACAATTGCAGAACGACTTGGCTAGAGTCAGAAATACTCGTATGAGTACTCAAACTATTCGGAATAGGTTACGACAGAGTGGATTAAGAGCTAGAGTAGCTGTAACAGCCTCTCGTCTCATTAGGAACCACCGAGTGGCTCGCTTAAGGTTTGCCAGAGAACATGTAGATTGGAACATTAATGACTGGGCCGATATACTCTTCACAGATGAGTCAAGATTTGGTCTTTACACCTCAGATAGGCGTATCTCAGTGTACAGACGAGACGGTGAGCGCTATTCGCAATGTAATATCAGACCTAGACCTAATTTCGCTGGTGGCTCTATTATGGTTTGGGGAGGTATCTGTTTAACAGGTCGTACAGAGTTAGTACCAGTAAACAGAGGTACACTGACTACCCACAGGTATATAACGGACATTTTAGAAGAACATGTAGTACCATATGCGCCAATTATAGGAAACGAATTCATGTTAATGCACGATAATGCACGACCGCATGTTACAATAATCGTCCAGGAATACCTTAACGATGTTGGTATTTCAGTTTTAGATTGGCCTGCGGTAAGTCCGGACATGAAGCCTATCGAGCACGTGTGGGACCTCCTTCACAGACGGATACGAACCCAAAATGTTGCCCAAGCGGACCTGCATGGACGAGTGGGAGAATTTGGATCAGGCTTATATGCGGAGGTTAATCGAATCCCTGCCAAACCGTATGCGAGCGGTCATAAGAGCCAGAGGTGGCAATACTCAGTATTAAAAGCTACTGTTATGACATTTTTCTTTCCAAAATTATAATTTCTTGTTTTAATAAAAATCTCAAGTACGAGTTCTTGTTTTTATTTGGCCTGTATTTTATTTAAACAATCATAGAAATTATATCTTAGAGCGCATTAAAGTATATTTATAACTTTATGCTACAAACAAAGATTATGCGATACTTTTATGATTCAAAACTAAATTATGCGATACTTTTTTGGCGGAGTGTATATAAAAGGTTAATACTCTGAAGTTTCCAGGAACTGTTCTTAAACTTGATAAATGACCTGAAAGAGAAGATTTTATTAGAAGAAATATGAGCCAATAATGATACTTTTAAACACAAACGATTAAAATAAATTAAGGCGTAGGAATTAAAAAGTGAGGAGTTGTAGTTGAGCGAACCTAACTGGATCTGCATTGAAGTCAAAGACACTTCGGAATGTATAAAGTTATCCGTTTCCAAAGGACGAATACATAGGATGTGGTCAAGATCGGTACATGCGGAAATTTATAAATGTGCAGAGTACATGAACCTGCGGAATCGTCGCAATTGTATGCAAAACAGAAACACAAAGAAGTCACAATAACGATGGTGGATATACATAGCAATTTTAAATATGGTAGAAAGTTCACGTTTAAAAAAGTTCAGGTTGTGGTAGTGATAGAAGTACAGGTTTCTCTAGATGGATGCCAATTATGCGTGTAGACAAGAAAAACTGATTCAAGAGCCAAAAAATACAAATTGCTGTTTTCACAAAATTTCACAATAGTTAAAGTCGATTATGCAAAGAAGAATTGGGATTCAATTTGTCAAAGAAACTAAGTACCTGAGAGTATGGTTCGACCAATTAATAAAATCACCAACAAATTTAGCATTGCGCTAGGAAGATGTAGAAAGTTATACAGAAAAACCTTGTAATTTTTAGACTTAAGCAAATTATTAAAAATTATCTAAGAGAGTCATCAGACCAAGGATAACATGTGGAGCTAATAAAGCAGCGGAATGGTCTACCAAAATTGTCCGTGTCACTGAAGCTATGAATACCACAGCTGCTCTATAAGTCATATTATAAACCAGAACCATCACACATTCAAGAAGAAGCTACACTAATAAGGTGCAAACTAATGATCAGTTAACCTCCCATAATCGGAGGGCGCGGCGCAGTCCACCAGAAACTGTTAAAGAACTCAAAGCGAGGACGATTACAAGCTAGCCCCATTTCAAATGCGGCCTCGATAAGAACTGTACAACACTAATTCCAGATAGAGAGGAATGGAAAAAAGACCCACCCGCTTAACCTGGCTGGCGTCTATTTGGCACATAGATGGCTGAACAACAGAGATTACAGTCGGCGCTCGAATTTATCGGATTAGACCAAGAAGATAGTTAAGCTACTAAGGTTACTTCAAAACATAACGATATTCCAAGCCGAAATAGCGAAATGGGGTGTATTCCAGAATTGGATAAGCAAGAAATTAATTAGCGATCTATTGCTATTTATTCGGACAATCAAGCAGTGGGCTCCAAACAAACGAAGACGAAACTTATGTGGGACTGCATGAATGCACTTAATAGGCTAGGTAATCGAACTGAAAAGATCTTGGCCTGGGTACCGGGACATGAGTGTCGGGGAATCTCAAAGCAAACGAACCAACCCGAATAGACTTATTAATTGTTGACAAAATCCCAAAGCCCTTTATAGGTGTAGCATATACGGTAGTTAGAACAACTACTAAACAATGATTAAATAAACAATTTCTGATTGGACACGGACCTAAGTTCACCGTGGCCTCATTAGACAGAGTCAAAGAATTTGTTAAAGGCATTATACACATGAACAACAGCAACTTGATAGGGGAAACATAGCATGCAGGTTATGCAGGCGGAAGAACAGTTTCCACAAATAAGCTTGAAATTTCTCAAAGCCGAAACTTATGAAGATGGATCACTTATAAGGCTGCTAGGTCTGGTGAAAAAGGCAAAGCTAGCGTAAATGATCTACCGTTAGAAGAACCACAATAGATCTAAAAAGGTCCCACTAAAAAGAACTACTTTACTTTCAATTTATTGTGCATTTTCTATGAGAAAGATCTGGCCACCCCTAGATAATGAAAGATATAATAAATTATATTAAAAGATATTACATATACTTCTCATACCTAGTATTGTTTTTTGCTTGCAAAACAAATTACTGTCGACCACAGCTAAATTGTTTCTAAAATAAAATCGACTGGGTCATATCATTTTTGTTATGCTGAAACCGAAAATAAACTTATCTTTGCAATATTAATTCAAGTTTTAGAGATACGTGATTTCATATGTTCCTATATATTAATCGGCCTGTTCGACAATCATCAGAGTTAGGCGAAAGAATGTCCAACATATTCTACTGGTAGACTCCAAAAAGAATTTGTTACCACCACTGCACATCAAATTGGGTCTAAGGAAAAACTTCGTTTAGGCAATGAATAGAGATAGGCCAGTTTTTTAGTACCTGCGTCAGAAATTTCTAAAGCTAAGTGAAGCAAAAATTAAAAGTATTTTTGTATTCTGAAGGGCGAACATTTTGACATCTTAGCAGATATTGAAAAAAATGCTTGGAATGACTTTCGTCTCGTAGTCACTAATTTCTTGGGAAACAAAAGAGCTGCATTTCCTGCATTTGCACTTACACTTTTTTTCCTGGAAACTACGGAACTGTAAGTGACGAGCACGGCAAACGTTTCATCAACAATGGAGAAAAGGTATCAGGGAAAATGGAATGCTCGACTACAGTTCTCCAGACTCCAGAAACAATTCATAAAAGAATAGCAAAAAGACGGTGCATTTAGTGACTCTAAACCATACGTGGGCAACAACCGGCCCGCTGTAAGATTTGATCCGGCCCCCGAGACATTTTGAAAAACCCAATTAAAAAAATATATTACATTACTTACTCATACTCACTCCAAATGAGGAAGATCGGGTGAACAGATTTAGCGATTTTAAAAACATGAAAGACAGTTTCAATTTATTTGCTACTCCAACAAAAAGTAATGTACAAAATGCTACAATACACTTGCAAATGGAGTTGGTCGAGCTTTAAAAAAACTCACTCCTAAAATTTAAATTTTAAGACGTGGGGTTGCGCTATTTCTACAAAAAATACCTCGAAGAAGACCATTTTCCGGAGCTTAGAAAATTTGCAAGAAGATTGATTTGTGCATTTGGCAGAACTTATAAATGCAAACAGTTCTTTTCAATGATGAAAGTTAATAAATCAAAACATCGTACCAGGCCGACTGACGATAATTTGGTAAATCCTTTACGTCTTTGTATCAGTGGAATTAATCCAAACATTGATGGATTAGTTTCCCAAATTCAAGCTCGAGTGTCTCATTGATTTCGTTGTCGCTATTTAACTTTCGTAGTTTGTAATAATTCCAAATTTCACGATTTAATTATAATGTTGTAGCTATTTTTTTCATTTCATTTTCTTATTTTCATAAATTGCGTTATAATAACATTGTCGTATTATTTCATGTCTGCTATATATCGCTAAAAATTATGATGAACACTACTTTAAAATGCATTGTTTTAAAATGTACTGCTTTTAAACGCGGCTCGCGAATGTATTTGCGTACTAAAGTTTGGCCCACAATATGTTAAAGGTTGCCTATACTTATTCTAAACGTTTAAAAGTAACTAATTTTTATTATTTTGTTGAACGCAAACAAAACTTGAAAAGTGCAAGTAAGTTTTCAATTTCATTACCATTTTTGTATTCCGTGCCTTACAATTAACAGAAAAATGCACTTTTCATACAAGGTACAACAAATAAACTAAAATCTATTGTTCAGTGATATTGTATATTCTTGTTTTCAAAGTCTCCCGAATATGGAAACTAATGAAAGATTATCAGGACAAAAAATAATGAAAATCTTGCAACTTTTATTAACTTTTAATAATTTTTTTTTTTAACAATTACTACAATTATTACGAAACCATGAACAGGAAGTTGCTAGCGTATTTCTACCTTAAAAAAAACTTCAACAAACGCACCTTGCCAAAAATGATTTCTACGTGTTCCATATGTTTACAGTCCGTAGAAATCATGAGAACGAATGACAACTATGAATGTCTTGAAACGTCAGCTACTGACACAGCGGCAGTTCCAAATCTTTAACTGAAAACATCAGGGTTACCAGCGAAGTCTAAATAACCATCGAATGGAACACTAAACTACCGAGCTATGAAACTAGTGAATAGTAGATCAAGGTTGAAGAAAATCAATATTCATTGGGATTAGCCACAGTGGGTAGAATGTCAATAAGGTGTTAGGTATCAATTGGCTCTAGGTTAGCAAAATCTGTGAAGTGAAGATTGACAGTAAGCACTCGAGTGACTTGAGCGAATCGATGTTGAACCAATTGAATCGGTGTAGCGTCAGTTGAAATCAGTTGCCAAGCGTTGAAAACATGTGACGTCAGTGTCGGCAGACAAGAGTGAGCCAATTTTCAGGGAATGCTCGCTAAGGTCGGTGCACAACGAAAGTAAATAGTTACCCGAAGATCAAGTAAGTAAGCGAGAACGTTGCGGGTCAATATTCTATGAAGAGCGTAAAAAAATGTTTACACTTTCACGTAATGCCGATATTGCTGCTAATGTTGAACCAAGCGAACCATGATTGGGGGCTAACGTTTCGTCAACTGTCTCTGCTGCTAGAGTAGGCCTGGAAGGAAAGAATAATGGAAAATAAAAATCAGTGAACACATGTTCCAAATTTCCCATAGATGTGGTACGTGATCTGCTAATATGAAGTTGCTGAAAAACTCCTTCAAATAGAATTATTTCATTGGTCAGCAAGGACTGTATGGCAGACGATAGTAAAGTTGAACGTACTTAATAACATCTTGTAGCAATAATAAACTCAAGGACAATAACAATTGACGTTGACAATTATACCAATAGCGATAACGGTAACTTTAATAACATCAAGCTTATGATATTACCTGTTAATAGCTGCGCTATTTTGCATTATTATGCATATGTAGACATATATTATTATGTGTGCATTTTTCTTGGAAAATATCCCAAATATACAAGTATATATACTGCAGTAGTGTTTGATCCACTATATTTTAACTTATGATTGGAAATGGATGTACTGTCGCTTGCCACAAAAAGCGAGCCACTTAGATTAGCTGCATGTGACACAGACTTTGCTGTGATAGGTATTAGGTATGGTGTGTTTTGAATTTTTTTATATTTACCAGTCATCAAAGTTATTTCAATATTAAAGTTGTATTTCATACCACTTGTACATAACAGGCGCCCAAAAAAAAACTAATTTTTATTTTTTCATGGAATATAAAATCATACACTGCATACAACATCCACAGCTACATAAATATCTAATAAATAGGTGTACAAAATAAAACGGAAGAATATATATCGATATTTGGTCATAGCTCCATTATTTTGAATAACGCTAGCTGGGCGCCTTGGTATTGAATTTATAACATTTTGAACATAATTATTATCAATTTGGTCCCATGATTCTTGTATGGAATGTAATAATTCCTCTCTATTTCTAGGCCTGAAATTCCTTTTGTAAATAGATTTAGTTAATAGTCCCCATAAATTTTCGATGGGGTTTAAGTGCGGGCTATTAGAAGGCCATCTCAAAACATTTGTATTATTTGCTTCAAGCCATTCGCGAGTTACAATGTGAGGTGTGAATGGGGCCATTATCATGCTGGAAGATAAATTCTTCTGGTTCTGGATAGAGTATCCGTACAGAGAAAAGCATTATGCTTTTCTAAAATATTTGTATAAACAGGACCAGTTAGTCAATCTTCAATAAGGAATCATAAGATACATCAGGACCACGGTAACTAATCCAGGCCCATATATGAACTGAAAAACGGCCACGTCTTTTTACTGGATGAATATATCTTTCATTATATCTCGTGTTTGTTGGTCTATATACACGAATAGGACCATCGTAATAACTTTGAAAAACTTTCTCATCAGAAAATATAACATTTCTCCACATCTGGGGGATCCATGTTTACATAATCGAGAGAAAACTGCATCCTGAGACTTCAACTTCGTCCTCTTTCAAATAGTTTTTTCTAGCGGCGGCACAATTTATTAATTCACTGTTTTTAATTCATCAAAAAGCTGTTCTTATAGATGCTGAAAAATTCACTTCTTCAATAGCATCTAAAGGTGTCTTGAATGGGTTGTTTCGTAAATAATTAAATAACGTTTCATTTTCCTGCCTAGTGATAACCGGTCGCCTCTTCGAACCTCGTTTTCTACTTAAATTTTGTTTCTGCCTCCATTTCATTTTAATTCTAAAAACCGTATTTCTGTTCACCCCAAGGCGCTCTGACACCGTTCGTATGGAGTAACCATCTTCCAAACACTGTAAAACGCGATATCTTGTCTGGATATCAATATGTCGTGGCATTTGCGTAAAAGTCGTATTACTTTTGCATTGTACTACTACTGCTGTATTGACACTGACAATGACAAATTAAATCAATCTGTATCAAGAAACTAAAAAAAATATAAAATTATTGCATATGAGTCGTCTCGTTTTTTATGGCAAGCGAATGTACATACCTTCTCTATTATTCTGCCGTTACCCGTACTTAAAGTCTTCTTTTACCCCACTTCAGTAGACTCAATTTGATGTTTTCATATTATTTAGAGTACAACTGGTTTGAGATTCAAGGTACCGATGGGGGCCTTATTCATGGAGATTGCTGTGAAGTGAGTGTGGACTGATATTATATTCTATTTTAAGTGCCCATCATGCAGAAGCAGTGAGTAAATGTTTACAGTTTAAGCTGTATCACAATTTTTGAGGTTTTCTTTCTCATTTACAATGTATTCGTCATGTATTGATTTATTTCTGTTTAGTCGTTTTAGGGCGCCCCCATTTGGCACATGTTGTTCTTAATCTAGTGATCTCATTGAATTCTTTTTTTTGTTAATCTTTGAGAACGTATAAAACAATTTTTGATTTCGCCTTTTATAAGTAGAAGATAGATAGAGGAAGTAATCTAGAAAAATTGTATCCCAATATAGATCACCTTGCTTTATTTGCTTTTATAATAATTCTAACCTCTCATTTCTTCAATATTGACGTTAATTTATCTAATTTGTACATATTTTATCGTTGTAATTATGTCTGCGGTATGTAGGTAGGTATCGATTATATTAATTCCATACGTATGCGTATATTGTAAATGTTCGTGTTTTGCTGAACACATTGCTGACTTGGGAATATCGTTTCGCGTTCGACGGAGACGATTTGTACTACTTACGTATCCATACGTATTTTTCCCAATTAACTGGTTTCTAAACTTTCATCCTATCAAACACATGTATTTTTTACGGTATCCACTTTATAATGCTAAGATTTACGGTTTAATGGAGACACCGAACAGCTTCATTGAAACCATTCGTTATTCGTTTCACTTACACTCTCCAAGAACTTTTTTTATTTATCGGCCGATAACGGTCCAAGTAAAAGTGGAAATGCGCGATTAGTTGTGTTATGAGAAGTAGATCGATCCTTTTGCGTGTGTAAAATTACGTTATAATATGTGAAAGACACGAAAAGTAAATTATAAGAAACATATTCAAACCCCTTGTTTTTTACCGATGCAATGAGCCAAAAACCTCTCGTTAAAAGCCAGTAAGATTTGAACCAACGTCTTCCATTTACCGGAAGGGTACGATACCATTACATCACAGAGTCTTTTGTGGATTCGAATCTCTTAAATGACCTCACCGTTAGGTTATTTAAGGTCTTGTTTATTATATTTATATTTATATTATATTTATATTTATTCGCGGCAAATAGAAATCGTAGGTTGGCTTCTAATGAGATTTTTAATTCATTAATTAAATTTAATTGCATGGGTAAAATAGATTTTCCAGTATTCGTCGATAGAAGCCATGGCATATAACTTATACAAACCCTGGATTCCCAAATTTATGTTGGTTATTATTTCTTATCAGCTGTTTCTTTAGAAGAATATAACAATTTTAAGGGAAACATCTTTTGGTTGCTACATTAATAATTAAAGATCAACCTAACCTATCTTTAATCTTCTCTTGGTTCCAATAAAGCAACTACCCTCGGCATTAATAATAGAATACGTAGTTAAGTGCAAGTTCATTTTATGTTTTGAAAGCTTTAATTCTGTAATCAATAATCGGTTACCGGTTGATGACGAAGACCATTCGTGTCCTCGAAACGGCCGTCCCGGACTAGTGATTACATATTACTAAATAACAAATAAACTTGTTTGGTGCAGAGCTACCGATACTTATGGGTTGTTTAATTCCATAGTGCTCAATTTTAGCGGTATATGCAGAAAGTAATCCAACTTTCCCACACCTTGCAACAATTACAGGATAGTGAAACCTATCTGAATGAATTTTTCAAGTTTTAGTAAATTGATAAATTGAATTTGCTAAAACAACAGCTGATAAGAACCAAAAGCAATTTAGGCTTCCCAAAATTACATATCCCTTATTTTTGCTTTGCTTACGTATTGTGCTAAGATTTCCCGAAGAACATTTTGAGCAAAATATTATCTAACTAAGTGTTGGGTTTATACAGGAGTTGTTCTGGGTCAATTGAGAGGAAAAGTTATAGATACATATGACAAAGGAAGGTGGAATTATTCCTTTTTTGCAGCGACTGGATAGACTCGTGTGTATTCGCCTCATGAGAAAGAGTTCGTGTTGTCTCCCCGAGAGTCGACAAAACACGAGTCTGTCTAGTCGTTGCAAAACAGGTATGATTTCGCTCGCTTTTGTCCTCTCTAGTCGTGATAAATATTTATAGCTAATAGATGTTGCTGGTAAACTTTGGTATTTTGAAAGCCAATATTTAGCGTTGGTAAATAATTTTATAGACCGGGTGCGGTAACTATCTGTATGCGATGACTTACAGATAATCATTTAATAGAAAAATGTTTAGAAATAAAAGTTAAATAACAAAAATTTTAGCTGGTACGTTGTCTAAGTTCGTTGTTTGAAGTAGTACACTTCTAAAAATCTAATTGAGTATTAAATTCTGTTTTACTGTCAAATCGGTTAGTGGCGTTTATTTTTCCCCAAGCTTGCTTCAAGATTAATTTACCTTTCCCGTATTTTTATTATCGACTCGTTTGTGAAACTGACATTCGCCAATCGCTTACATATCTGCAATTATCAACTTTTGGGCATCTAAAACCAACGTTTGTTTATTGTTCATTGCATCAATTTTTCAATAAAACTTATTGCTACATGAAGCTCACAAGACAAACACAGCCAGATATCATTGGGACGCATCGTTCATCCTGTCTATAGTCCAACAATACATCTAATGTAATACTAAAATACCCTTTTACACTTAAAAGGAACAATATACGTATGTGCAACATAAATCGCTCAAACCTCTTACTCCAGATAAATACCGTATACAATTGAAAGGGTCGCTTGCACGGGAAATACTTTTAAACTTGTTTCGCAGAAAAGTCTTAATAAAGTTAAGCTAGCGGAAAATTGTGAGTTTATATTTTGGAGAAGTACCAACACATTCTGATAATTATTTTTATGCTTGCCAATTGGTACGGTTTGCTATGAAAACTACGCAATGCTTCTCGCCAAATGTCAACTAAAATTTGTAAAGCACATGCATCTTCGCGATCTAAATTGTTAGGATATTTGAGGATCTCTATAGATTTACGGATTGTTCTACGATAATAGTAAGAATTACGAGACAAGATCCGAATAGAGTTAAATTGGATTCGGTGGCTAGCCAGCTTGTAGTCTATATTCAGCCATCGCGAACCCCGTTACACGCAATAACCGTGCACTCAGTAACACGAGTGTTGCCCGGTCGCTCTGTGAACACTTCGCACGAACGTACGAATGTGGTAGATATTAACGATTTCGAGATGATTGCGGTATTTGATGGGAAAGTAAAGTTTCCTGAAGAGAATCTTGTTAAATGTTGTATGGATACACTTATGGAAGGTTTTGTAGTTAAGGAAATTTGTGATGGCGATGGGCTGGCGTAGTGATCGATGATAGCTTGAATATCTCTCCTAAGATAATTATTGCGGATCAATGAGATTTGAGATCTTAAGGAAGAGCATTGGGTTTGAATATGGAAATGGTCCTTTGTGAAAGAGAAGTGACAACGCCGCGTCTTCGGCTTGTATCATGTGTGAGAGTCCAATTGTGTACGTGGCCTTTTCATAAACGGATAATGTCTCAGCGCGCCGGTGTACGAGAGCAACAAGGAAAGGAAGGCAACCGTTCGATTCGAAATGGCTGTTAGTAAGCTTCCCCAGGAAATTGAATTTGTCACTATCCGCATATTTATGTTTTCCTTCATTGTAAGTGGCTTCAATAAGTGATTTTTGAACAAATCCACTCGATTGGTTAATTTTACATTTGTTTGATGTTTCTAATTCGTTATTCCTTCTATATACTCCGCCAAAAAAGAATCGCATAAACTAAAAAAGGGCATTTATAAACCAAGATATTTTTATACGTTCACAAAAAGTTTGCCTCGTGTATGTGAACTATAAAAACACTAACAAAATCATGGAACATAGCTTTTTTACTTTTTTTCTAAAAGAACACATTTAGAAAAATGCATATGTTTGTTCAGTTGTTTATTGATAGTCTTCCTATACGGACAAATTTTAAAGTGCGAAGTCAGAGTTCTGTACCAACGCTTTTAAAACTAAAATGAGCAATTTAGCTTCAGAACAAGTGGCTGCTATAGTTGCTTTAATCGAAGATGGACGATCTCAAGCATACGTTGCTAATTTGATGAACATCAATCAGTCAAGTGTTTCTAGAGCCGTAGCCAGATATAGGGAAACAGGCAATTACAGTAGAAGACCTGTACCAGGTCGTCCAAGATGTTCTACTCGCCAAGATGACCGCTATTTACTACTACAAGCATTACGTCGAAAACATGTAACTGCGAGACAATTGCAGAACGACTTGGCTAGAGTCAGAAATACTCGTGTGAGTACTCAAACTATTCGGAATAGGTTACGACAGAGTGGATTAAGAACTAGAGTAGCTGTAACGGCCTCTCGTCTTACTAGGAACCACCGAATGGCTCGCTTAAGGTTTGCCAGAGAACATGTAAATTGAAACATTAATGACTGGGCCAATATACTCTTCACAGATGAGTCAAGATTTGGTCTTTACACCTCAGATAGGCGTATCTCAGTGTACAGACGAGACGGTGAGCGCTATTCGCAGTGTAATATCAGACCTAGACCTAATTTCGCTGGTGGCTCTATTATGGTTTGGGGAGGCATCTGTTTAACAGGTCGTACAGAGTTAGTATCAGTAGACAAAAGTACACTGACTGCCCACAGGTATATAACGGACATTTTAGAAGAACATGTAGTACCATATGCGCCAATTATAGGAAACAAATTCATGTTAATGCACGATAATGCACGACCGCATGTTGCAATAATCGTCCAGGAATACCTTAACGATGTTGGTATTCCAGTTTTAGATTGGCCTGCGGTAAGTTCGGACATGAACCCTATCGAGCACGTGTGCGACCTCCTTCACAGACGGATACGAACCCAAAATGTTGCCCCGGCGGACCTGCATGGACTAGAAAATGCTCTCCGTGACGAGTGGGAGAATTTGGATCAGGCTTATATACGGAGGTTAATCGAATCTCTGCCAAACCGTATGCGAGCGGTCATAAGAGCCAGAGGTGGCAATACTCAGTATTAAAAGCTACTGTTATGACATTTTTCTTTCCAAAATTATAATTTCTTGTTTTAATAAAAATCTCAAGTGTGAGTTCTTGTTTTTGAAAGAACTTTGAAATTATGTAGAATGAGTTAGTGCACTGAGACAAACAAAGATTAAATTTTGAAGTTATTTATCTGGTAGGACCTGAAATTGCGTGTTGTTGAATAGTATTTTTCAGAGTAGTTCGCCGTTTGTTTGTGATTGTTGTTATTGCATTAGTAAAGTTAGTGCCTCAAAAATGCCACGAGTTCGAAGTGGTGCAAATTTTCGCCATCTTTGGAGAGCCCTTTGAAAGAAGACGAGTTATCCGGATGTATGGATGCATGCATCCGGCTGGTTTAAGTTTTCGGGAAATTGGCAGAGGAATGGGTCGACTTCACGCCACTATCAGACGGACTTGAACGGATTGGCAAGAAGAACGCTTAGAAACTCGTCGTAGAGGCAGTGGACGTCCTAGTGTGACAGTAGCACGCGAAGATCAGCTGTTAAGGCGAAGTGCAATACAGCGACGATTCCCGATTTTGCTTATGGAATTCTGCCAGACGTTTACGGATCAGATGACCTAGAGGTCGGAGGCAAAATCTACGGTTTGTTCAGCGTCGCCACACGGCTTAAACTCCTGGTGTAATGGTGTGGGGAGCAATTCGCTACGGTGGCGGGTCTCCTTTGACATTCATTCAGGGCACTCTAAACGCGCGCCGTTACATTGACACCATTCTGGAGCCCGTGTTAGTGCCATTCCATTAAGACCTTCCAGAGCCCGTCTTACAACACGATAATCCGCGGCTTCATGTTGCTTACGTAACGTTAGAGTTCCTAGCATAAAACCATGTTCTGCAATTGCCTTGGCCGGCAAGGTCCCCCGACTTAAACCCTATTGAACATGTCTGGGATACGATGGACAGAAAAGTGCGTCGATTACCCCATCCTCCCAACACTTTAGAGCAATTACGTCGACAGCTACAGGTAGCCTGGAATGAGCTGTCCCAAGAGGCAATCGACCATCTGATTTCCAGCCTGCCACGAAGGGTTACTGAATGCGACACATTATTAACGATATTGTCAATAAATATTTTTTGAAACGCAGTGTATTATGAATCATGGTAGAAGAACAAAAGAACAATACCGCTTAGTGATTCTATTTCTTTTGTTTTATGGGAAAACGTGTATGGGAATCAAGAAGTTGGATCCGATTTATAAGAACAAAATTCTACAACTACCGTTAGATTTTAGTTTAATGAATTTAAGCGTGGCCAAACATCTGTCCTGAATTAGGATCGACCATTGGGGTCATTTCATTGCGGTGACTAAGAACGATCTAATCAATAAAGTTGATTGTATAATATTAGCAAATCACCAGTTGAAGATTAGACAGATTGCTGATATGTAGGCATTTGAATTGAGCGTTCTTCACAAGAAATTAAGCATGAAAAAGCTACCGGTGAAATGGATGTTGCGACTACTGATGATCATGATCATAAACGGAATCATCACCGGATCATAAACGACGTTTGGGCATGTTTAAGCACAATACAAATAGACTAGATACGAATACATCATTACCCACCAGAAAACAAAGGAGAGTATGTAAACATGGGCTCCCGACCAACGTGCACCAAACAAGGCGAAGACGATTTGATCAACCGCAAAAGTCATGGAGAAACTATCTTGGGATTCGCCGGTCGCAATCTTAGTTTATTATTTGGATATGGAAGGGATGATCATTGTACTTATACCGCCTCGAAACACTCATCGGCAATTGCCCCAACAAAACTCGTTTAGGACGGTACAGAGTGGTGTTCTAGGCGCTATATTTGCCAGATTTAGCACAGCAACGGTGGCTTATTTTGAAGAATTCGACAAATCCTATTGTTTGGATGGCTTAAAGGAGAAGAACATCGTTGGACAAAGGAGATTATTCTCAAAAATAAATTAACTGAATGCGTTATCTTTCTTAGCACGGGCTAATTTTTAGAAAGATTTAATATGCTCGTAAATAAGGTGGTATCATAACTTATGAAATAGCAATTTGATAAAAGTTATTTAAAATTAACAATGTTACCTTAATTTCGCAAATTATACAAATTAGACTCACTCCAGTTTTTTTTTATTACATTTTAATTACATAACAAATCCTTTCTAAGAGGACATTTCAATTGTCAGAGAAACGAAAAACATTCTGCATTGTAAGAATTACTTTGTTTACTTGGTTTTACCTTTTACTTTTGCGTTACATTTACATACAGGAACAGTTATAAACAGGATGTTGTTTTATAGTAAACTTGATTGACTAGGTATTGCGTAGTGATTTATGTTTCCATACAAAATGCTTGACGCTTCGAGTTCATATTACAGCCATTTACATATATGTATATAGATACAAACTTATTTAATTTAAAGTGCGCAGAAGTATAACCTAATTAATTGCGGTATCTACTTTACGCACGTAGGTGGAACACCTGCTTCAGAAAGCCGCTGCTTTGGTTGCACCAAAACGAACACTGCCTAATTCCTTAATTGAGTTATATTCAATTTCAAACACAAATAAGTACAGGGTGGCGCAGGGGAACGGGAAATTTTGAACGTTACAGTTGTCAGCAATGTAGAGCCGGCAGTTGTTCGTAACGTCGCACAATTGTTGTGAACGCATTGCCATTTAGTAAGCATGGATCGTTGGACTGGTGCGGAACGTGCAGTAGCTGTGAGAACGTTTTATAAAAAGCTTACAAAGAATACTGCACGAATTACATTTCCATCCCTATAAGTTGCAGATTGTGCAACAATTACATGAACGAGACCCAGCGTCACGTATGGAGTTTAGTAGGCAGATATCGGCTAAAATTAACGAGGACGCAAATTTCGTTGGTAACATATGGATATCAGATGAAGCCCATTTCCACCTGAACGGTTTCGTAAACAAACAGAATTTTCGTTATTGGGCCCAGGACAATCCTTGTGAATTACACCAGCGACCACTACATAGCGACAAGGTCACAATATGGTGTGCTGTATTATGTCCTTATTTCTTTGCACGTGAGGATGGTAGTGCAGCGACAGTAACATCCGGAGCCACGTCACACACTGCTCGACATTCGATGGCAGCAGTTCATCAATTGTTTGGAAGACGCGTTATTTCACGTAACGGTGACATTGAATGGCCTGCGAGATCCCCTGATCTTAGTGTGTGCGACTTCTTCCTGTGGGGGTATCTTAAAGGCAAGGTGTACTATACACGACCTGCAACAATCCATGAACTGAAGGAGAACATTCAACAAGAAATCACCGCCATTCCCCAAGATTTGCTACACCGCGCATTCCAGAGTTTTCATAACAGGCTGTTAGAGTGTGAACGCCGAATGGGAGGACATCTTTCCGATGTCATCTTTAAAAAGTAAAGGGACACTTTTGGACATTTCGATTGTAAAAACATAAATGGCATGCTGCATACATGCACTTTCGTTAATAAATTACTAGTTTTATGAATTTATTCGTGAAAATGACGTTATTTCAAAATTTCCCGTTCCCCTGCGCCACCCTGTATAAAGGTGAAAAGGCAAAAAGTATATACAATTTCACAGAGCACTTCGTGCCTTACCGTAAATAACCCTAAGATAGATTTAAGGGATTTTGATGTTGCTATCGTGCCCAGCCAAGTACGTGCCTGGTGTTAAAAAAAAAGAAAAAAGGAAAGGAACGATGTCGTTCAGTAGTTTCTATTTTTGGATGGAGAAACATCCAAATTAGAAGAAATTAAAGCGAAATTTGATCGTATGTATAGAGACCTTTCAGTATATACAACTGCTAAATATTGGCTTAGCGAAATCAAATCGATTTTTAATAAGAAGCGCTTAGGTCAGACGTGGTTTCTGAGGATATAATTGAAAAAATTCGCGACATACCTGTCGCTGATCGTGGAATGAAAATGTACAAAGTAGCAGAGGCCGTAGGTACATCGTATGGAACGGCTATTAATATTTTACAGCAAAAGTTAAGAATGAGAAAGTTGTCGGCCCCATTGGGTACCGTAGACGGCAAGCGGTTTCGACTATCACTTTCGAAGCAGTGTTTGGATTTATATTAGGAAAACCCGCAAGAATTATTGAATCGAATCGTCTCTATCGATGAAGCCTGAATCTGCTACCATACGCTTAAGAAAAAGCAGTAGCAAAATAACTAACTTTTCAAGGCGAATTTGCTCCAAAAAAAGGCGAAGACGGTCCCGTCGACTGAAAAGATGATGGTCTTGATTTCTTAGGAAATTGACGCCTTAAAGGGACGCGCAATCGCCAGGTGTTACTGCAACTTCTTTGTAATCCCCAATATGAAAATATAGCTCGCAGGAAAAAAATTCGGCTCAAACGACGTCATTACTGAGATAGAAGCTTATTTTGAGTAGTTTCAAAAAGCGTATTTTTTAAGGGGTTACAGATATGACAAGGATGTAGGGAATAAGGCATTTTATTAAAAGATCATTTAGAAAATAAATAATTTTTTTTTAGAAAATTTCCGTCTTCATTTCTAACCCGTGTACTTATCGGTCTGCCCTCGTATTATTTCAATAACTGCTACAAATTGCCTGCGTCACGGATCCTACAACTATTTGCGGTGAAATTTTAGGCAATTACAGAAATAATATTTCAACCTGACAATTCAACCAGAATTCGCATTACGAACTTCGTTATAAAATGAGCAAATGAAAGCTGCTGAACTGGCCATCTAAGAATCACGATTTTAACCCAATAAAAAACTTAGGCGGTTACATAAAGAACATTATGAAACAACGTCTTATGCAGCAAAATAGAAATCAACGATGGCAACAAATTGAAGAAGTGAACGAAGAAAGTTGCCAGGAATTGAAAGAATACACCGTTTCCTACAGATACTTAATCCTACCAGACACGATCTTGATGGTGGTTCTCACGGATGTGGCCCAATTTCTAATGTCAATATACTTAAGAGCTTATAGTTTCTAGAAACAAATAAATACATATGAAGTAGATTCTTACAGAAGTGGCTTCGCAAATTTGTACGTAGCTGTCCATCTAGTGAGTAGGCGTGAGGTGAGCGGTCTCGAGGAAAACTGTTCAAATAAAATACATTTGGAGATAAATTCTCTAAACTTTAGTTTCCTTAAACCTATTATCTTATATGTTGTTTCTAGCTTCACTAGACGCTGTATACCGATGGCGTACCACTCCTCCGGCTGTTGACGGATCCATGTTAAAACTGTCTGCTGGACTTCAGCGTCCGACTGGATTCGCCGTCCCTTGAGCGCCTTCTTCAATGGTCCAAAAACATGGAAGTCGCGGGGTGACAGACCCGGGCTGTAAGGGCGGTGTTCTAATACCTCCCACCACATCCACAATATCTGTGACCGCTGACAAGCGACGCTGACAAGCATAATCTTGTCAGCGGAAGGTTGAGTTTTGAATTTCTGGTGCCTTGGAGGCGATGGATGTTTCCATTGCATACTGTCACTTTCGTCACCGACAACAATGCGGTGCAAGAAGGACTTTCCTTCATCATCCAGTTGGTTTTGTGTTCTTCAGTCAGTTGACGGGGTATCCATTGTGCACACCCCTTTCGGTATCCAGCCTCATGAATTACAGCATGGATTGTTCCCACATTGATATCAAAGCCATCTGCCAATTCTCTAACACGAACCCTCTTATTCTTCACAACGGCTGCTCGCACAGCAGCGACATTGGCATCTTCGCATGCCGACATGCTCCCGGCTTTGGCAAATCCGCTGTCGATTGTCGTCCATTATCTTCAACACCTTTCTACGACTGTGGTTTTCGAAGGACACTATTCACCATAAACATCTTGCGTTCTCCGATAAATTTGAACAGAGGTGTTGCCTTCAGCGTTTCAAAACTGTATTACTGCCCGGTGATCGATCTTGGACGCTCCAACGATACGACCCGCCATACTGAAAGGCGCGCAACGACTACGTATTCTACGAATATCACGGGTCAACCGCCACAGTAGACACCTGCATTACCGGCGGCCGTCTTATGCAACTTTCTGCGGTTATCTCAAAACTAACATTCGTGCTACAGCGCTCGAACGTGTATTTATTGAACCTGCCTCGTAATAAAAATATAGGTAAAACGTTAATTAGACTTTAGTGTAAAACAAATAGATTCTTTTAAAGCAGGATGTTTTTTAATAGTAAAGAATGTAGTAAAAACAAGGAATCGCATTGTAGTTTGCATACAGGGAAATGTCGCTTACTTCTAATAAATGTTGAAACTATAGATCTATATATATATAAATTACATTTTATTTTTAATGAATATCTTTAGAAAAATACAGAATTACAGTACTTCGCAATAGCACTCTAAGCATTTTACGTAACTGTACAAGTAGGAAATGTGCATCTGCAAGTATCATACCGCGATCTCAATACTCTTGCATCGATTCCATATTATGGGAAAGTCCATTCAATTTGACAGCCATTTTAATTTACTCACATTTACTTATATAACACTGACGGTTTATATGTTATTAACATCGATTTACTTTATGATCACCAGTCTATCAGTAACTGTGCCCTCATTGAGGAAATCATGACGAGAAATGTTATATAATGGGAATATATTAGTAGTTGGTTGAAAGCATTCACCATAGCTTAAGGAGGTAATTTCCTTTAAAAAAGAATACTTTCAAGACTATTTATTTTGGCCAAGTATTACAGTTGTTAGCATGGTATCTTAATTAATGTTTGTTTAAAAATAATATTGATAATGAAAAAGAATTAAAGGTTGTTAACAACTGGCACAAGTGAGACTGCATGTATTAATCAATTGACGGTAGACCAAAAAGATGCCGCTAATATAACTACTCACGGCATTGGTGGGCTACAAATGGCGATTGATAAACAGCGATGTCACTCGGAACAACGCTAATGACGCCGGGTAGGTAGAAATACGTCCGTTGGTTAGCGTTCTCTCTATTCACAATGCTTTTGCCGCAAATAATTCCACCAATACCATAAGTAACTATGTATATTAGGAGTATTTATTGATTAACCATTAATCATTTAGTACGTATAGCTTTAGCAGCGCAATCTGTTCTAACGTGTTTCGAAGCAATACGACACGAATTAACGTGCTTCAACTCGGCTTACTTTTATGATAGAACAACGAAAATAATGCATTTATAGAATTACTACTTTGAAAAATGAAATTTTAAGCGCGCCAAAAATATGTACTGCCCATCCCTTTGATTCGCAGGCTACTGTAAGTAGGAAACTATATATGATATAAACGGAAAAGTAATGAAAAAGAATTAAAGGTTGTTATCAACTGGCACAAGCAAGATTGGTGGCATTGGTGGACTACGAATGGCGAGAGATAAACAGCGATGTGAGTAGAAATACGCTCGGAACAGCGTTAATGACGCCGGGTATGAACCTTTTATATATCAGAACAGTCTTTCAACTTTCTTTGGTGTGTTATTCAATCAGTTTTCCAATAGATTTGATATTCCCTTTGCTTCCCCCTTGCAAGGACTAAATACTCAGGGTGGTAAAGGCAACCACTTATTTTCAGTAAATAGAAGCACAGAACCGCATTTATTGAGAATACCAATTATAAACTAAATTGGCAGTAATAAAATTTACCTGCGAATCCTACAATAATCCAAGCATACGGTTACGCGTGATACAAAGTGTCAGAAGATGTTAAGGACTTAATATTTTATTTTGTTATATTTTATTTTATAGATTCAACCATTTTTATTTATTTTTGTAAAAGTAATATTTTGTTTGTGTCTATTATATGAGATGAATTAAATGTTTCATTTGTTTTGCTTTGTACAAATTCATATAATTCGTATTCAGCATCATTTAAACTTAGATGTGTACGCATTCAATGTAAAAATACGTTTAATTTCTTATAAAGTTTGCAAAAAATATAAAATTCGTTAATGTTCTAATTAAAAAGTATCTTTATTAATCATTTGTTATATCTATATGATGTTGCTACTGCTAATGCGCGTATCGGATCGAACATTAAGCAGCTAATCTCCGCCAGTAACGTACAAAGTGTCCAAACTTCGTCGGGAACCCAACGTACGAAGTGGCACAACTGCCTGCCGTCGCTCTTTCGTCTGTAAGTCACGCAGCGCTCAGACCCGCACTATCGTTGGTTTCCGATTTCTCTGCTTATAAATAAGAACGTGAACGTCTGGGTAGCCGTGAGTCGTATAACATCTTTATGTGGTAGTCAGCGACTACTTGCTGCTGTCGCCCAACCGGACGTTCATGTTCCGGTAGGGTTTGATGGTGGCTCTAGCGTAGATATTGAACATTTGAATACACAAAGAACCGAATTATGAAAACCATTTGTATTTGAATTTTGACATGTTCAACAGAGTACCATATTTATTTCATATTTGTCAAGATAATTGTTATATAATAATTTATTCAATAAATACACTCCGCCAAAAAAAATCGCATAAACTAAAAAAGGACATTTATAAACCAAGATATTTTTATACGTTCACAAAAAGTTTGCCTCGTGTATGTGAACTATAAAAACACTAACAAGATCATGGAACATAGCTTTTTTTACTTTTTTTTTCTAAAAGAACACATTTAGAAAAATGCATATGTGTAAGGTTTGTTCAGTTGTTTATTGAAAGTCTTCCTATACGGACAAATTTTAAAGTGCGAAGTCAGAGTTCTGTACCAACGCTTTTAAAACTAAAATGAGCAATTTAACTTCAGAACAAGTGGCTGCTATAGTTGCTTTAATCGAAGATGGACGATCTCAAGCATACGTTGCTAATTTGATGAACATCAATCAGTCAAGTGTTTCTAGAGCCGTAGCCGGATATAGGGAAACAGGCAATTACAGTAGAAGACCTGTACCAGGTCGTCCAAGATGTTCTACTCGCCAAGATGACCGCTATTTACTACTTTGTAGTAGTAAATAGCGACGTAATGCTCGTGCATTACGTCGAAGACATGTAACTGCGAGACAATTGCAGAACGACTTGGCTAGAGTCAGAAATACTCGTGTGAGTACTCAAACTATTCGGAATAGGTTACGACAGAGTGGATTAAGAGCTAGAGTAGCTGTGACAGCCCCTCGTCTCATTAGGAACCACCGAGCGGCTCGCTTAAGGTTTGCCGGAGAACATGTAAATTGGAACATTAATGACTGGGCCAATATATTCTTCACAGATGAGTCAAGATTTAGTCTTTACACCTCAGATAGGCGTATCTCAGTGTACAGACGAGACGGTGAGCGCTATTCGCAGTGTAATATCAGACCTAGACCTAATTTCGCTGGTGGCTCTATTATGGTTTGGGGAGGCATCTGTTTAACAGGTCGTACAGAGTTAGTACCAGTAGACAGAGGTACACTGACTGCCCACAGGTATATAATGGACATTTTAGAAGAACATGTAGTACCATATGCGCCAATTATAGGAAACGAATTCATGTTAATGCACGATAATGCACGACCGCATGTTGCAATAATCGTCCAGCAATACCTTAACGATGTTGGTATTCCAGTTTTAGATTGGCCTGCGGTAAGCCCGGACATGAACCCAAAATGTTGCCCCAACGGACCTGCATGGAGTGGGAGAATTTGGATCAGGCTTATATACGGAGGTTAATCGAATCTCTGCCAAACCGTATGCGAGCGGTCATAAGAGCCAGAGGTGGCAATACTCAGTATTAAAAGCTACTGTTATGACATTTTTCTTTCCAAAATTATAATTTCTTGTTTTAATAAAAATCCCAAGTATGAGTTCTTGTTTTTATTTGGCCTGTATTTTATTTAAACAATCATAGAAATTATATCTTAGAGCGCATTAAAGTATATTTACAACTTTATGCTACAAACAAAGATTATGCGATACTTTTATGATTCAAAACTAAATTATGCGATACTTTTTTGGCGGAGTGTATATTTCCTTTCGTCTCACAAGAAAGATATAC
>JAIOKQ010000324.1:0-40467 GCA_020654165.1 Oryctes rhinoceros
CAATTTCAAATGTTCAATACATCCTAAATTTTTACGGAATAAACCCTATTAATTCCTTATCAGTAATGCTATTTATTAATGGTTTCCTTAGTTTAGTTTGTTTGAAATGTTATTCAAACATTTTGCTTGTTATTTATAACAAACAGCATCCATAGTCATCTTAAAATAATGTGAAAGAAAGAAAAATAAATAATTTAAAAGTTGTTTAAATAAAATATCAATCAAGTGTGTTATTTCATTCCAACGATAACTTTGTGATTTTCAAAAGTGTAAAAACATACAGGGTGTTCCATTAAAAAAAACACAAGTCTTGATAATATCTCGGAAAATATGAGTTTTAAAAAGAAAAAATTAGAGCATAGGAATCTGCGTCAGAAAATGACCCAATATAGTTTGTATATAAATCAAGTATTTACACAAATAAAAAAGTTACAAGGGTTTTTAAAAATTCACATTTTAAGAAAACGCTCTGTATCTCTTATATTAAGGAAGATATAAAAAATATGGATTTCACCAATCGATTTCTCTTTAAAATCGAGCTTCAGAAGCGTAGTCAGTTTTTCTCTAATTCCTTTAGAAATATAAGTTCCCTATTAAAAGTATCGAATTTGGCCCAGCCTGTACAAATTACTTGATTTATAAGAATTATCAGCACAAAACTTACGTTGTTGGATATCAAACCGTTCCATTGATTGCATATATACAATTATATCTCAACAAGCTTTAATAAGGCTACAGATAAAAGAAAGGTCAGAAACTCTCTGAAACATTTTGTATATAAATGACTTATCTTTTTTGCGTTTTGCGGGTATTTTTATAAGAGACGACAAATTTTGTATAATTTTCTTCATCTTATTACTTACGATTTCCCGTGCTAGTAATACTATGTATTTTACGCCGCATTCCTTCCATATTCATAGTCGGCTTTTCACTGCACAAGAAGTAAATGCCATAGTTAAACGTGATACCGTCTAGTGATACGAAATTAAAATGAAAGTTAACTACGCCATAATATTCTTGGGAAATTAGGTTGATCTCTTTAAATAACTACCACTGCATACTTACAATAAATAAAAGATAAAGAACAAATGTTATTAGAAATCGTACCTGCCGTCCACTTCCATCTTACTGGTGGCATTTTCCCTGAAACAAGAACATTTTATTGTGAATTATTGTTACTGCCTAATAAGAACTGTAAGTAAATGTAGTTTAATAAAAAAAAATTAAATACCGTCAAGTGGGGTGAATCGGGAGGATTTTGACATATTTTTCTGATAGAAAAATCATGAAGGTTTCAAACAAGCGTCAAAATATTGTTTGCTGCTTGGATTTTTGAATAAAATACCGATCATTCATATTTTCATAATTTTTTTTATGGCTCTTCCGATGCGGAGTGACATTTTTCTACGTGTAAATGCTCAATTCGCTCCTGTAATAAGGTTAATCGGGACAAGGAAGGTTGAAAGAAAATACACTCCGCCAAAAAAGTATCGCATAAACTAAAAAAGGGCATTTATAAACCAAGGTATTTTTATACGTTCACAAAAAGTTTGCCTCGTGTATGTGAACTATAAAAACACTAACGAAATCATGGAACATAACTTTTTTACTTTTTTTTTCCTAAAAGAACACATTTAGAAAAATGCATATTACACATATGCATTTTTTTGCAGGTTTGTTCGATTGTTTATTGAAAGTCTTCCTATACGGACAAATTTTAAAGTGCGAAGTCGGAGTTCTGTACCAACGCTTTTAAAACTAAAATGAGCAATTTAACTTCAGAACAAGTGGCTGCTATAGTTGCTTTAATCGAAGATGGACGATCTCAAGCATACGTTGCTAATTTGATGAACATCAATCAGTCAAGTGTTTCTAGAGCCGTAGCCAGATATAGGGAAATAGGCAATTACAGTAGAAGACCTGTACCAGGTCGTCCAAGATGTTCTACTCGCCAAGATGACCGCTATTTACTACTACAAGCATTACATCGAAGACATGTAACTGCGACACAATTGCAGAACGACTTGGCTAGAGTCAGAAATACTCGTGTGAGTACTCAAACTATTCGGAATAGGTTACAACAGAGTGGATTAAGAGCTAGAGTAGCTGTAACGGCCCCTCGTCTCACTAGGAACCACCGAGTGGGTCGCTTAAGGTTTGCCAGAGAACATGTAAATTGGAACATTAAGACGGGGCCAATATACTCTTCACAGACGAGTCAAGATTTGGTCTTTACACCTCAGATAGGAGTACTTCAGTGTACAGACGAGACGGTGAGCGCTATTCGCGGTGTAATATCAGACCTAGACCTAATTTCGCTGGTGGCTCTATTATGGTTTGGGGAGGCATCTGTTTAACAGGTCGTACAGAGTTAGTACCA
Organism: Oryctes rhinoceros; assembly: GCA_020654165.1. Classification (NCBI taxonomy): domain Eukaryota; kingdom Metazoa; phylum Arthropoda; class Insecta; order Coleoptera; family Scarabaeidae; genus Oryctes; species Oryctes rhinoceros. The sequence continues at coordinate 2,381 of JAIOKQ010000324.1, forward strand.
GTAGACAGAGGTACACTGACCGCCCACAGGTATATAACGGACATTTTAGAAGAACATGTAGTACCATATGCGCCAATTATAGGAAACAAATTCATGTTAATGCACGACCGCATGTTGCAATAATCGTCCAAGAATACCTTAACGATGTTGGTATTCCAGTTTTAGATTGGCCTGCGGTAAGTCCGGACATGAACCCTCCTATCGAGCACGTGTGGGACCTCCTTCACAGACGGATACGAACCCAAAATGTTGCCCCAGCGGACCTGCATGGAGTGGGAGAATTTGGATGAGGCTTATATATGGAGGTTAATCGAATCTCTGCCAAACCGTATGCGAGCGGTCATAAGAGCCAGAGGTGGCAATACTCAGAATTAAAAGCTACTGTTATGACATTTTTCTTTCCAAAATTATAATTTCTTGTTTTAATAAAAATCTCAAGTATGAGTTCTTGTTTTTATTTGGCCTGTATTTTATTTAAACAATCATAGAAACTATATCTTAGAGCGCATTAAAGTATATTTACAACTTTATGCTACAAACAAAGATTATGCGATCCTTTTATGATTCAAAACTAAATTTATGAGATACTTTTTTGGCGGAGTGTATTTTACGAAATACAAGTCGAAACAAACGCGAAAAGTAGCGCGACATTTATTACAAAATATTTCTAAAGAATTACAAATGCAAAACTTGTACAAAGTAAGTGAAAAACATGAAAACGGTAGCTCATATAGGGAATAAATTCGAAAAAAATAAATGAATAACTCAAATAAGGAACAAAAAAGAATTATTAATAGTTAGAATCCAACTACTGTTGGAAAAACAAAACAATTTTCCTTTTTATTATTAGATCGGGGAAATATTATCCCAATCAATTCATTAATCTCCTGCACTAAGGCATAGTCGGTGAAATATTCAATTTTAACAGTCATTTTTTTAAATTTAACACATTGGGCTCGTCTTCATCAGATGAATTTTTCCTTTCGGAGTCGTCGTCCAATCCAACCTCATTAAAACTATACAAATCCTTGTTAGTGATTTTTCGTTTTCATTATATGGACATGCCGTTTGGGTATTGACTGGACGTAGTGCCGCAAATTTTTCTCTTGAGACTTTTTTTGGCTAAATAACTTTTTTCTTTTTTGTCACAGTTGGCTTGGAAATAGTTCTGTTTTCACTTAACAATATCAATTACGTCGACACCTGTTGAGGTCGTCCTCGCCATTATTTGTTTGTGGTAGTCATTTCAATTCTTAGATTCTATAAAGGGGAATCAAGCTAATTCTGGGAAATCCTTTCGTAACGTTTTTATGCATGGTCTCTAATTCACTCCACCACTTTTCGTAGTAAGGACGAAAAATATTGTTTTGGGTTAGGTACCTTGTAGAATTTCATTCAATTTTGAAGCATCTCCGGTGATAAGTTATCACCAATTAAAGCTTTTCCTGCTAGCCGTTTTTTGAACTGAGGAATAACAACACTTTAGAACCAGTCATCAAAAAATACTTCATATAATTGTTGCATTGAGAGCACAAATATCTGTGATATAGAAAATCATAAGAGGTTACCTTGGCGTCTGTCTCTTTCCAGTATACGTTGGTACAAATTTATCCGTCGTGTCATCCGATCTTTGTTTTACTGTAATCAGTAATTATTTGTGAATTTATCTTGTCTTTCATACAAACTTCGCAAGTGTTGTGTAGTTGTTGAGAGCAGAGTAACCAATCTTCTTTAAAGAATTTAGGTTTGCGTTTCGAAGCTGCGTCATAATTGGATGAATTTGCTGACGCTTCGCCTTCAGATGCATGGAGCTTCTTCTAGATACAACATACAGTAGCCTGCGATACAATGAATGCTTGGGAAGGGCGCCAGCAATAAGGACTTCGCGCTATGGATAAAATACTCCAAAAGATGACTTGGAAACATCGGTATAAAAATTTATACGTCAAAGTATTATAGTTGTATCGAAAATATATGGCCATAAATATAAGCCAGCAGCGCGCCGACGTTACTTGGTCGAGCTTGGCCGAACGAACGTAGTATGCTTTAAGATCGCATAAATTTGGAATCTTGTAACAATGGCGACGCTATTATATATTGAAATAAGTATTATCGCTGTTGCTACAGTAAATTCCTATGATCAGAAGTTTGCGCCACAACCGGTATGTAAATTGTTTTTATTACCTATATTTTTAAAGTAAAGGTCATAGCGGAATAGAGTAACCGTACGCCATAGTTTTTGACCATTAGTCCTTACGGTGTACACATCCACGTAAATTTGATTTTAAAACTCGCGTAGTTTAACTAATTGCAGGAAGTAATTCTTTTCTCGAGCATTTATTAATGTTGAAATATCAAGGATTTAAGGAAGAAAATACCTCCGACTAATATAGTTATAGTTTTTATTAATATTAATAGTAACGCGCAAAAATGTGTATATTGGAGTAACATTCGAATAAAAACAAGGTAGATTTCCGTAAAAAATAAGTCAATAGATACAATCTTACTTCTTGGATAATTTGCAAATGTTAATAGGTATATGAATAATATCCTGCTTAGTAGTTACGAAGGTATGTACATACATGTATATATACATACTGTAATAATTTACAAACTTTTATAAAATGGTTAATCAAGATTTGACAGTAAAACTTGAACAAATTTCAAAAATGATAGCTTAAAACAGCTTCATCTACACCGTACCTATATACAATAACGACTGAACTGTGCTAATCACGAATATAGCACTTTAAGCTGAAGAAAAAGGTTTGGTTGCTAGTAGTTAACTTCAACTAACGTTAATATATTAACTAATACTAATACAGTGTGGCGCAGGGGAACGGGAAATTTTGAAATAACGTCATTTCCAGGACTAAATTCATAAAACTAGTAATTTATCAACGAAAGTGCATGTCTGCAGCATGCCATTTATGTTTTTACAATCGAAATGTCCAAAAGTGTCTCTTTACATTTTAAAGATGACATCGGAAAGATGTCCTCCCATTCGGCGTTCACACTCTAACAGCCTGTTATGAAAACTCTGGAATGCGCGGTGTAGCAAATCTTGGAGAATGGCGGTGATTTCTTGTTGAATGTTCTCCTTCAGTTCATGGATTATCGCAGGTCGTGTACGGTACACCTTGCCTTTAAGATACCCCCACAGGAAGAAGTCGCACACACTAAGATCAGGGGATCTCGCAAGCCATTCAATGTCACCGTTACGTGAAATAATGCGTCTTCCAAACAATCGACGAACTGTTGCCATCGAATGTCGAGCAGTGTGTGACGTGGCTCCGGATGGTACTGTCGTTGCACTACCATCCTCACGTGCAAAAAAATAAGGGCCGATAACACCATATTGTAACCTTCTCGCTATGTAGTGGTCACTGGTGTAACTCATAAGGATTGTCCTGGGCCCGATAACGAAAATTCCGTTTGTTTACGAAACCGTTCAGGTGGAAATGGGCTTCATCTGATATCCGTATGTGTTACCAACGAAATTCGCGTCCTCGTTAATTTTAGCCGATATCTGCCTACTAAACTCCATACGTGACGCTGGGTCTCGTTCATGTAATTGTTGCACAATCTGCAACTTATAGGGATGGAAATGTAATTCGTGCAGTATTCTTTGTAAGCTTCGTCGCTTAATCCCTAGCGTAGATGCATGCTGTCGAACGGAGCGGCGAGGACTTCTCTCGATTGCAGCTCTAACAGCCTCAATGTTCACCTGGAGCTTTCTTTTTCAAGACAGATCCTGTTTCTTCAAAATTACGCACCCACGTTGTAATCGCATGCGTAGATGGGACACGTCCATGACGTCGAAGCTGGTAATGCTGTCGAAATATTCTCTGCGCGGCAGTCGCACTATCACCATTTTTATAAAACGCTCTCACAGCTACTGCACGGTCCGCACAAGTCCAACGATCCATGATTACGAAATGGCAATGCGTTCACAATAATTGTGCGACGTTACGAACAACTGCCGGCTCTACAGTGCTGACAACGTTCAAAATTTCCCGTTACGCCGCCCTGTACAATATATACTTATAGTGTGCTTTGTAGAAGATGATAGTTATTCGTAAAATTGCCCTACAGAGGCACTCGTTTGAAATAGAAGCACCTCTATAAAAGTTCCATTTTACATTATACTCAAACCATTTTTGTTCGAATACATGGCATAAAGTTTTGGTAGTTCATTCGAATTGTCAAGGATGCTACAATACAAAAATGCTCTAAAAGATGGAACGAGATCGTTTAGAAGAACTGACGTAATAAGTAGGTAGGTATTGCTTATGTGATGTGTTAATTGTACTTACTTTTTTGATTTCAGTTTAATTAGAAAACAAATTGTATTTAACAGTAAGTTTAGTTCATTTTCGGTTGTTTTTTTTTTTATAAATTTTGATTTACATGGGTCAAGTGATATTGTAAGAAGTGGATTTATGAAATAATATATTCAAAGTTGGAAAAATCAATTTCTTACAACTTTTTTATTAAAAATATATTTAAATAAAACTTTGGTTAAAACCATTCCCGGGTCCTATGAGTTCAGCGAAGTAGATTTTTACAAGAAAAATCTCTAATAAAATTTTGCCATTTCCGAACTTGAAAAATAATCGAAGTATGCCTTGAAAATTTAGATGAATTTTTTACGTTCTTTTTTCGGAAGTAGACTGTTTGATCATTTTATTGTAAAATATAAATGCCACAAGGGTACTTCCATTTTAAATGGGACACACTGAATCTATACGAAGTTAGTGATTATATCAATTAATTTTCTTCACTGTCTTAAATAAAAGGTGGGGCAAAAGTAATGTCATAATTTCAATCGGCTGTTATAAATGAAAAAAGAAGAGCTCTGTTTTCATAAAAAGTTTATTTGAAAATGTAAAATTGATGACATTAATTGGAAAAAATTATATCGCTCAAATGGCCACCTTCCAAGCATAATTGCGCTCGTTTTACAACATTTTGAATTGTTGCTCGCAAAACATCTGGCTCCAGATTAGCATTAAAATTTCTGCTTCAATATTAGGTTTCAAGACTTGCAAGGTTCACGGTTTCTTGTGGTAAACGCGAGATTTTAAGAATCCCCAAAGTCTGGTGCTGTTATAGTCATAATCTCCATAGTTGCTCGAGCTGTGCTACCTATTGCTCCGTCCTGTTGAAACCAACAATGATCGAGACGGAATGCAGCAATTTGCGGCAAAAAATATTTGTTCAGCATCTGTCTGTAACGCTCACCATGTACGGTGGTTACGGTAATGCTATCGACGTCTTCAAAAAATAAGGGCCGGTCACAATCACTTTCAGGGAATGCAATAACTCTTCGTTTAACTGTTCGAGCACATGGAACACGACGACCAAGAAAACGACGGCGAAATTCACGCTGCGTTAAAACAACAGACTTAAAATTTGTCAATTAAGACGTAACAATAATTCCACGTTCTTGAGGTGTATATTGCTCCATTGCTTGTTGACAACTAATTCTCTATATATCTACATAAATATCAAAGCACAGTGACATTTGCCGCCAACTGAGAAAATGGCGGCCAATTTAAATTATTACATTTACAATAGTTGGAAAAAATGATATCGCTCAAATGGCGATAAACATCCGGCCCCAGATTAGCGATTCCTGCTTCAATGTTAGCTTTCGAGGCTTGCAGTGTAGTAAACGCGAGATTGTAACAAGCCCCAAAGGAAAAAGTCTGGTGCTTGGTGGTGGTAGATCTGGCGATCTGGACGACCAGTTCAAATCTCTGAAACAAGAGATCACTCGACCTCTCAAAATTGCCATAGTTGCCCGAGCTGTGTGAGCGTTTGCTCCGTCCTATTGAAACCAACAATGATCGAGACGCAATGCGGCAATTTGCGGCAAAAATACTATGTGTCCTAGAAATCCCGAACGCGAATTAAGTTGGCATCCCTACAAATATATGAACTTTTGGTGGTAACACTGCTGCTTGAGCTGAGTACATAGACGTGTAAATAAATTGTCTGTAATTGTCAGACAAAACAGATTAATTGTGCTGTCAGTTGTCATTTTCGGTCAAGAGAGTCACATAGTGTTTTTAATAACAAGTCTGTAAAAATATAACCTCATTCTGATTTATTGCTTGTCATTATTCAGAACAATATGATCTTGTCGTGGTTTTGTACCACGCCACTGGATTTCACCAACTGTAGATAAATAAAATCCGGAACGCGAATTAAGTTACCATCCCTACAAATATATGAACTTTTGGTGGTAACACTGCTGCTTGAGCTGAGTACATAGACGTGTAAATAAATTGTCTATAATTGTCAGACAAAACAGATTAATTGTGCTGTCAGTTGTCATTTTCGGTCTTGTACAAATTATTTGGTTTGATTTTGTCTTATCTTCTTTTCAGAGCTCATTAATTCTCTTTTTCAACTTGTATTTTAATAATCACTATTTTAACCTGTTTTCAGTATTAACCGGAAAGCCAAGATGTTTACGTCTGAGCTAGACGCATACATTCTTATGGCCCACTTTCGAAGTGCAACTCGCAACCAGGATGGAACTTGGTCGTACAGTTTACAGTCTTGCTTCGATCAGTTTGTGGAAGCGTTTCCTAATGAAAATGTTAACTATAGAGCTTTCGGCCGTCACAAACGTCAGATTATAAATCGTTTTGAGAGAAAAAATTGTACTTGTAAGGATAAACCAACTGGAAGACCTACAACATTAACTGAAGCTGTTGTTAATGATATTGAAGAGCGAATGAATCAAAGCCCCAAGAAATCACTGCGAAGGCTCTCTGCACAGTCAGGTGTAAGTAAAAGTAGTTGCGCAAAGGCTCTGCATAAAAATTTACATATGTATCCCTATCGAGTGTCAGTTGTGCAGCAATTGTACCCTCGTGATTATGAACAACGTATACTGTACTGTCAATGGTTCAACGAGCACCTTAATAATAATGATTTGCTGGATCTAACCTTCTTCACTGATGAAGCATGGTTCTATTTATCTGGTTATGTAAATAGCCAGAATTACCGAACGTGGGCTACGGAAAACCCTCACACTTTTGTTGAAAAAGACTTGCATCCATTAAAAGTTGAAATTTGGATTGCAATATCAAGAAGAAGAATAATAGGGCCAATATTCTTTAACGATACAATTAATGCAGAACGATATCAAACTGACATATCGGCAGAATTTATTAATCAGCTGCATGATGATGAAATAATAAGGGGCTATTTCCAACAAGACGGAGCCACTGCTCATACTGCACAGACCACCACAGATTATTTGCAACAATTTTATGGAATTCGTATTATAAGCCAAGGCTTGTGGCCACCGAGGAGTCCAGATTTAACACCACCAGATTATTTTCTTTTTGGACAGCTGAAGAATCATGTCTATAAAAACCGATTGCATAATTTGAACGAACTTCAAGAAGCAATTAGGCAAGAAATTCAAAATATAACACAAGAACAGCTCGGCCATGTATTTGAAAACATGAAGCGAAGAATAGCATTGTGTTTAGAAGCAAATGGAGAACATTTTCAACAGTTTTTATAAATAAACGTATTTTCTACTCATCAGTGTTATTTTCATTGAATAATAGTGTTTTTAATAACAAGTCTGTAAAAATATAACCTCATTCTGATTTATAGCTTGTCATTATTCAGAACAATATGATCTTGTCGTGGTTTTGTACCACGCCACTGGATTTCACCAACTGTAGATAAATAAAATCCGGATTACCAACTTAATTCGCGTTCGGGATTTCTAGGACACAGTATTTGTTTAGCATCTGTCTGTAACGGTTACCATGTACGGTTATGGTAGTGCCATTGACGTCTTCAAAAAATAAGGGCCAAAAACAAAGGCCATTCACGCTGTGTTAAAACAACAGACTTAAAATTTGTCAAATAAGAACTAACGATAATTCCACGTTCTTGAGGTGTGGGCATGTCGACAACTAATTCTTCATATATCTACATCATAAATGTCAAAACACAGTGACATCTGGCGCCAACTGCAAAAATAGCGGCCAATTCAAATTATGACATTACTTTTACGCCAGTTGTTATTATGCACAGCACGAACATGGCAGATATAAGGAAAAACAATTTGTATTCACCTAGAAAATGGGAAGATATTTCCTGGAAAAATTTTGTAATACCTTTACTTACAATTGGCATAAGAATTGATTTCATTTAATATCCTGAGAATAATATAGAAACGATATGCTTATAGTTAGAAAAAAAAATGTTAGGTTAAACGTAATTTAATTGACGCGATCAAATTCTTTTCTGCATATCACAAGCTTCAGCGTCGTAAATCATCATTAATATTAAATTCGATTAAATACATTAAAAAAATGGTTGTGTATCTGGCCTTGCAAGGTTTCTTGATAGTACTACAAGAGCAGCTCTATGATTACTTCAGAATTGTGAAGTAGGGGTGTATAATTGTAAGCTTAACTTATAGTACAAAACTACCGTATTGTGTTACCACAGATGCGTAAAATCGAAATAAAATAAGATTGCTGTAGAAGGAACATTGAACTACACAGTGTAAAATTCTAGATCTATCAAAGAGAGTGTTTATTTCAAGTTGCCTATGACGAATACCGTTGCATTGCTAATTCTGTATTAAATCGAACAAACCTAAATATTGTAAGCGAAAGCCGTAGTAGTCGTAGTAGTACGCCGTAGTAGTTGTGGAAGTAATCATTTTGTTTAAATTGCAACACTTCCAAAGGTTAAGCTCTCATTATAACTTTTCTGTTTACCGCTACTACCGTATTTTATCAATAGAGATGATAAAGGCAGGCGGAATTATTCCTTTTTCGCAGCGACTAGATAGACTCGTGTCTATTCGCCTGATGACAATGAATTCGTGTCGCCTGCTGGGTTCCCCGAGAGTCGACAAAACATGAGTCTATCTAGTCTTTCTACAGGCGGATGAAAAAAGTAATAATTTCATCCGCCTTTGTCCTCTCTATTTATCAGTTCAACTGGGACGAATTTTAAGGTCATCAATGTAAGGCACGTATAGCAACAGCCACTAATAATCTGAGCGAAATAATTGATTTCGTACAGTATAATTGAAGTATTTACCATTTTTAATCAATTAAGGATATTTTTCAATTTTTATTTGTTATTATTTTTTATTTATTACGTCCACCAAAGGAAATATCAGTACTTAACAAGTTTAGTAGATTTTATGTGAGCGCATAGTCTTATGTTACCGTTTTTGACTACGTTTTGTTTATGTTGATTTTTTTTCCGCTCTCAGTTATGTCTTCCGCTGTTTTATCAATGAATGATAATCAATGTTCTTTCCTAATTGTTTAATTGTGAAGTTCATATGCGATTGCCATATACGACGCCATCGTAAGGCGTTACGTTACGATTACGTAAGTTATACAAGGGAAACCCTAAAGATTCCCAAAAAAAGAAAACAGATATTTTACCGAAAAAAAAAATACTATTGTTTCTCAAAATATTCGCCTTTCAATTTTGAGCACTTTTGCATTCAAAAAACCAGTTGTCAAAAGATTTATTCCAATCTCATGTGCGTATCTCAGAAACATGCCTTTTTAATGGGTCAACAACCTCTTCCGGTGTAGAAATTCGCTCACCACGTAACTTGATTTTGACTAAAGGAAACAGAAAGAAATAATTAGGTGATGTCAGGTGAATACGGACAGGTTATTAATTCAATGTTATTCTTCTTTAAATAGTCGTTTCTGCTGTTTTTCCTGATTTTAGGTAAACAAATTGTTGTGTACTACTCAACGCTTACTGTTTTTCGATCCTCACGAACAACAGGCTCAGTTTTATGGAAGAATCATTTTTTTAAGCGTTTTATGAATGAAAATCTTTTCTTATCTAGGTTTCTAATATATCTAGGTTTTCAATATATCTAGGTTTCGTCTTTTGCATCTCACAACTCACACGAGCCATTTATTGGGCTTAGGTTAAATTGTATGGAAATCAACGGCTGCAAAGTTTCTTCACTACTAAATACTCATGTAAAACCTTTTGTATATGATTTTTACCAATGCCGAAGGATACTTCTTCCTCTCGATATCGCACATGTTGATCCGCTTCAATTATTTCTTGCACAGCATTAATGTTTGCCGGAAAAACAGCAGTTGGTGGACAACCTTCACGAAATTCGTTACTATGCTTAAATTCTGTTAACCAGTCATAAACTATGATTTTGGATGGTGCTTCATTATCAAAGGCAGAATGAAATCGATCGATGCATTGTTGTTGAATGAAGCCACTTTTAAAATCGTAAAAAATCATCAAACGAAAATGTCCACGAGAAATATCCCCTTTTTCACCTCATTCCAATCGTCGAGACCTTTTGCGTAGAGTCGTTAGTATATTCCAGACTTGCCAATAATTCCAATAACGAATCGAGTATTAAATATGTATTCGATAATTCGTATGTCTGCAAAAATCTTCTAAATCTAAAATCTATTTCTTATTCCGCTTCTTTCTGTCTTTTCTCATCTGTTTCTCTTCCTCCCTCACTTTCTCCAACGCCTTGCATGATCTTACTCTTTTTTTTTTTCGCTATTATTTTTGTCTCTTACCATTCGTTCTAATAAAACATCCCAACTATTTCTTTTTATTTTCTGATTTCCATCAATGGTTTAATCTTTACTCTTTGTCCTACGTCTTCTTATGCTCGATGTTTTCCTAAGGTATCACATTTCGGCTACTTTCATGTTTTTTCTTAATATGCAGCTTTGGCGTCCGTGTATTGTTCGTCCGTACATAGGTTTAAAGATTAATATTTATATATTTATTTCTTCCTTCCCTTATTATTATCATTCCCAACACTGCTAGTTTGTTGTATACTTGTGCTGTCGACTATTAGTTTTTCTTCTTTGTTTTTTGTTAGTTTCCTTACCATTAACATTTCTTAAGTTCTTAAGTTTGTATTCAGTCCAAAATTAATTGTTATCTATTCAATACAAGGACGGCATGAGAAGTACTCATGTTTGAAGACAGATGGCGGATTATGTTTAAATCTGCCTTACCGACCGTGAGTACTATCCTTAGTCGACGCCAGAAAATAAAGATTATTCAGAAAAATGGTTTATGTACAGATTTCAAATCCGTTGAAATAATAATAATAAGTAAAATCAGCTTTGAACATTTAGAAATGCCCTAATTGACAATGGAATAGCTTGATTTAGTAATTTGCATATTCCAGTTCGGCGTTATCTTCATGCTTGCTACGCACTTCCCGTCACTGAACCATCTAGTACCTATTTAATCAAGTTCAAGATACAGAAATTTAATGCAAGCGATTGGATTGTTAATATTTGCCTTCTTGGACTTCCGCGAATTGTGCGGATTAACCAAAACATTGATCGTGTTCGTGGCACAGCGGCATAAGTTTTTCTCAGCTTAAAAATTACTTAGAACCACATCCTTTTTTTCTGATGCGCATGATGAGGCATATTTTCGTCTGTATGGTTACGTCAACAAGCACAATTATCGTTATCGATCGCAAGAAAATCCCAGGGGGATATATCAAGCTCCATTGTAAATATAGCAATATCCTGCAGAGGGATGTTTAATACTTTTTTGAGAATAACAACTGATAAGCGGTAAATCTTGACGGGTACGCCTAATGATCCGTGAATATTTTGCCCCTGATCTCCAAAAATTTGATGAGTTTGATGGCCAGCGGATGGGTAGCGGCAAGATGCGCTTACTAGCCACACATCAAATACCGCATTACAGGTTGTAAGAGAATGCTTTCTAGATAAATCTATCTCAAGAAGAGGCTACATCAGTTGGGCCAGCAAATTTGATGCAGTTTAAAAATCGTACTTATGAGGAAATTGAAGCCGACTTGCGCACTAGAGTGATGGAAAGTCTAACATATACATAGTTTGCAAGAGTATAAGCAGCAAAAAAGATGGTATAATTTTCCTTACAAGAATTTCCAATAAATGTAGTTTGAAGTTCTAAATAAGGTTAGTTAAGAAAGCTAGTAAAATGAAAATGTAGAACTACCTGAGAGTCCTCTTGTATAATTATTTTTCGTCGTAAATAAAATGCAACGTAGTATTCTTTCTCTCGAAAATATTACTTCTTGACCATTTAATTATATCATCCAAGTATTTTTCTTTCTTCCCGAAACACCGGCTCTATGTAATTGTTGTTTCAGTAACGTTTCTTTTTGTTATAAAAAATTCGATTTCATAAGTGAAATTCGAAAACTGTTTTCCTCAAACGTCAGTTTTGTATGAGTGACCTGAGCTTTGTCAAAATTCCTGAGATAAACGTATCCAGCTATCGATACATTGCTATGTTACTCTTAAATCCATTAAGTACTGTACTACAATTATTTTCGTCACAGCTAACGGTATTGTATTGGAGAATTAGTGCCGATGTCATTGAAACATGTTTTTAGAGCTTTCTCTAATAATTCATTCTTCTTCCTTTCGTTTAATATCACTTCTGTCGCATTAATTTAAGCATTTCAATGAAACACGACAACGTTTGTAAATAGCCGTTGCGATTCCCTTTTTTTCTTGTGTTGCGCGATGAAAGTCCGTTCACCTCGGAAAATAATATCCGAAATAAAAAACTTTAAATTGAAAGTTAATAACAATTAAGAACTGTAATCATTAAGGTCCGGCGAAAGCGACCATGGTGATATGAACAAGGACACATATTTATTTCAAATTACACTCACATATTTTCAGTGTATCTTCCGTGTTTAATTAGAAGCATAAGAAGCAAGATTTAAATGTAAAACAACGTAATTGCTATTACATCGCTACGTAACTACGTAAACAGTTCATTTCAGCAGTTTATCTTTCTAATCTTTAATAAAAGTTTTAACAAGTTTTTTTTATAGATATTATGAAAACTATTATTAATTTACTTTCTCGGGAATTATAGAAGACCGATATGTATAATTTTGGAGAAATACATTCAAAATATACTTGCGTAGATATTCGCGAAGTACTTTCTAGAGTATTTTTATTACCGTTTTAAGAATCATTATTCTATGCGGTTTCCTTTCATTTCCAACTCCCATAACTCATCCTATTACGTAAATATTTTACAGTTAGCTTACTTCGGAAGTAAACTACTTAAATTAATTGCCGTAACAATAGCAGTTCAACATCTTAGTACATATTAATACGTTGAGTGAGTGGCTTATTTTTCTTGGCGGAAAAACGAGCAGGTCTTTTGTAATGTCCCTTACGTAACGACCAAGATAATACTTTTACTATTTCCGACGACGGCAGATTGCGTAGTTACATATTTAGCACGTATACAACAATTACGCAGCGTCGATTTCTGGTGTGGACGGATCGTGATCAAACAAAATGTTCAATAGCTTAATTGCGAATTAGCAATATCGATGCAAGACCGCTACGAAACGTGCGGAAAATTCAGTTTCGAGAACGCATTGTGTGCTGGCACGCTATGCTTTCTTAATTTGTTTACATGCGTTCGTTGATGATGTAGAAAGTTCACAGAAATAAGGACAAATTATAATAAAGATATCGTTTTATTTCTCTTTTGATTTGGAACAAAGCGGACATATTAATTTTTTTATGTGCCTAATAACTAAATTGTTGCCGCTATGACATTAGGAGAGACGTATGACGCAACTTCAGTCGTTATCTTTTCTTATTAACAATTGTTTGGCTTAATTAATAGATACAGAATTTATAAATTAATTGTCCTGTAATTTTCCTTTTATTCAAAGCATGTTTTTTATAATCATGCAAAAAAGCTTAGAATAATACGCAATTCAAGGCATTATTCAACGAAGTCGATGTATCCATTTCTAGTTATTGTAGTATTGAAATTATTTGCATGAATATACATGAATACATAGGTAAAAAAGAATACACAATAAAACTGGAAATAGCACAAATGTTTGTTTATTTTTCAGAAAAATGATCTCGTTTTAATTGAGATAACATTGATACACATTTTAATTTACAAAAATACAATTCAAAAAATATCCTGAAACATCCAAATAACGTAAAGATTGATTTTGAAAAAAATTATAAAGCATGCCAATTAATGTTTTAAGAAAGTTTTTAATAGCAATAGTGACGTTTTCACAATGACCTTGAAAAGGTTCTAATAGCATTTTTTTTTCAAATGACTGTTAAGCACTTGACATTTTATTTTGTTTTATTTTATTTTATAACTTTAACTATTTCTTTTATTTTGTAAAAGTAATGTTTTGTTTATGTCTATTTTGTGATAAATTAAATGTATCATTTGTTTTGTTTTATACAAATTCATATAACTCGTATTCAACATCATTTGAACTTAGACATGCACGCATTCAACTAAAAAAAATCCTTTAATTTCTCATAAAGTTTGCAAAAAATATAAAATTCGTCAATGTTCTAATTTAAAAATATGTTGCTATCGCTAATGCGCCTATCGGATCACGCGGTAGGCAGGGGGTCTCCGCCAGTAACGTACACATACGTACAAACTATTCAAACTTCGCTTGTTAGTCATGCAGCGCTCAGATCGGCACTATCGTGGGTTTCTGATTTTTCCGCTTATACATGGGAACAGCAGCTCGGAGCAAGAAACTAGGGGTGGTGTACCAAATGGTGGTGCAAGCGTCTGGGTAGCCGTGAGTCGTGTAGCATCTTTTTGCGATAGTAAGCGACTATTTGTTGCTGTCGTCCAACCAGACGTTCATGCTCCGGTAGGGTTGGATAGTGGTCCTAGCGTTAGATATTGAACATTTAAATGCGTACACAAAGAGCCGAATTATGAAATACGTACCTACATACAGTGGCGAGCAAATGAATAGGGACACTAATCATATATTTAAGGTTTCGTGTTTTTCTGCAATTTAAAACGAAGCAAAATAATTTTTTTTAATAAAATTCTTAGAAATGAATAAAAGTATATGCCTTAGACATCACACCGGCATTTCTCGGAAGTATTAAAATGTTATGTTTGCATCTCTCACGATCGGTCTTATGCAAGCGAGCATTTAAATAGGGACAGTTGTCATGATCTTTTGTCTTCTTTAAGTTCTTTTAGAAGTAACTTAATATTATACTATTAAAACGCAATTACACAAAATAGATTTTTGTATATTAAAACGCATAATAATTAATTTTCACGGTAGCACAGACTAAATTATTTTAAAAATGGGTCGTCGAAAGCATTGTACGCCCGAGCTTCGAAAAATTATAATTGCACTTTACGAAAACGGTTTGAGTTTGAGAAAAATAGCTAACCAAGTATCTGTATCGAAAAATATGATTGCTAATCAAATAAAATATTTCCAAAAATACGGAACCTGCGAAAAAATTCCTAAACAGGGAAGAACTAAGAAAACGACGGTTCGCATTGATAGACACATAGCAGGTGTCTCACGTGCGAATCCATTAAAAACGGCGGCAGATATACACAAAGAGGTAATTACAGAGATTGATAGGCCAATTAGTGTATGGACAGTCAGACGAAGATTATAAGAAGCCGGATTACATGGTAGGATTGCTAGACATAAACCGCTTATAAGCAAAACAAATAGAATGAAAAGATTACAGTTTGCCAGAAATCATTTGCGTTGGACTGCAGATCAGTGAAAATTTGTATTGTTTAGTGACGAGTCCAAATTTAATAGAATGGGATCGGATGGCAGAAGATATGTACGGCGAGGCTCCAATGAAGCGATGAATCCTAAGCATACAATAAAAACAGTAAAAGGGTTTGGAGGAAATGTGTTGGTCTGGGATTGTATGTCTTATATAGGAGTTGGTCCCTTGCATAAAATTAATGGAATAATGGATCGACATGTGTATGTTGATATTTTATCCAACGTTATGCTGCCATATGCGGAGGATCATTTGTTCGTACTTTGGAAGTACCAACAGGACGATGATCCCAAGCACACAGCTAAGATTGCAAAGGACTGGTTTCGACGAAACCATGTAGATCTTCTTGATTGGCCTTCTTGTAGTCCCGATTTAAACCCAATCGAAAACTTGCGGCAAGATGTGAAACTTCGTATTCGGGATAAAAATATTTCAAACCTCGAAGAACTGTTTCGATGTGTTGAGGAGGCCCGAAACAATATTCCCGTGGAACGATGTCAGCATCTCACCGATTCCATGCCTAGGAGATGTGCCGCAGTCGTTAAAGCAAAGGGGTATCCCACCAAATCGAAAATCCAGTGTACCAATTTCAATGCCCGCATTTTACATATGGAATAATTTGTATTAGCATGTGTTCTTATATCGTAAAGTATATTTTGCAATTTATTGCTATGTATTAATTGTCCGTAGTTTGTAGCATATAGTTTCCTATTTTAAACTTTTATTTATTCCAAGATACAAATAAATAAATACTTTCTTTCACAATTGCATTAGTGTCCCTATTTATTTGCTGGCTACTGTATATGCTATTTATGTATTTGAATTTTAATATATACAAAAGAGGATATTTAATGTATTTTTTTTTTTTGTCAAGAGAATTGTTTGTTTAATAAATATATTTTGTATATCTACGTACTGTGTTTAATTTTAAGAGCAACTGATTAAGCGAGTAAACATATAAAAATTATATATAACCAGTGGGTCCTTTCGTCTCACAAGAAAGATATACCGAAGCAGACGGCTTGCAGCATTGTTCTTTAAACTAGGAGAACGTAACAGGAGAAGACAAAACAAAAATGTCACCGTACATTATATATATACATATACATCGAAGCAGACGACTAGCGGCATTGTTCTTTAAACTCGGAGAACGTAGCAATGACAATTTTTGTTTTATTTTTAAATAAGCACTGTCGTTCTCTAAATGATCCTTAAAAAACATTCATGTTTTATATCCGTCGTCTCTGCTCCTTATCTAAAATGTGTACCTAAGTGCTTTTTTGTATTATGCCATCTATCCCTAACCGCAGATGCTTTCAATGTATCTGTCTCCACATCAATGAATCCAAATAGATCTTGGGTAATGAATCTAGCAGCGATGCGTTTCATACGAGCGTGGCTCCAAGGAATCATATAACGGATCTAGATTCGAAAATCAGATAACGGATCCCGATCTGAGTACCGAATAGCGGATTCGGATCTGAGCACCGGATAGTGGATCTGGATTTAACTACCAGATAATGGATTCGAATATCAATTTTATCGGATAGCAACAGCATAACTGATTATTCAATTTAGGCATTACGTATAAACAATCGAAAAATTTGCCGTAGTATTAATTTATTTTTTTACATAAACGTACATTCACAGGACACGTAACAAAAGATAACATAGTTTGTCGTATATCGTTCAAATATGAAAAAGACTCGCAATACATGTCCAACTAGAGTGTGGACTTGAATGGCTTGTCGATGTAACAGTTTCTTGCGCTACTACATCAGCCGCAAACTTCCACGGAACCTCATTTCACTTTTAAATACACTTAAAACAACGTACGCATTAATGACCTTGACTATCACTGAAAACGTGATTTCGACATCGATTGTTTTTAGAACTTGCTTTTGAAATTCAGTACAGAACGAACGATTGCGTACAGACACTTTTTTCAAAATGATCAGATATCACGCACTGTTTGGTATATGTGTTATTCCAGGTTCGTTTATTCGTTTACTAAGAATTGAAAACGGATTGTGTATTTTATACACATAAGAACACGCCTAGTCGCGCACATTAATTGCTTGGCCAAACACGCAAAATTTGTCGATATACAAAAGATTTTTGTATATTACGCATATGTAATGAATACTAGCATAAACTGTTATAACATGAAATAAAATATATCATATTAACAGTGTTGTGTGATGGATATAGACACATCAAAACCTTAAATATTCCTAGCGTTGATTGATAAAATAATTGATAGGTATCTACACTCCGCCAAAAAAGTATCCCATAAACTAAAAAAGGGCATTTATAAACCAAGATATTTTTATACGTTCACAAAAAGTTTGCCTCGTGTATGTGAACTATAAAAACACTAACAAAATCATGGAACATAGCTTTTTTACTTTTTTCTTTCTAAAAGAACACTTTTAGAAAGATGCACATGTGTAAGGTTTGTTCAGTTGTTTATTGAAAGTCTTCCTATACGGACAAATTTTAAAGTGCGAAGTCAGAGTTCTGTACCAACGCTTTTAAAACTAAAACGAGCAATTTAACTTCAGAACAAGTGGCTGCTATAGTTGCTTTAATCGAAGATGGACGATCTCAAGCATACGTTGCTAATTTGATGAACATTAATCGGTCAAGTGTTTCTAGAGCCGTAGCCAGATATAGGGAAACAGGCAATTACAGTAGAAGACCTGTACCAGGTCGTCCAAGATGTTCTACTCGCCAAGATGACCGCTATTTACTACTACAAGCATTACGTCGAAGACATGTAACTGCGAGACAATTGCAGAACGACTTGGCTAGAGTCAGAAATACTCGTGTGAGTACTCAAACTATTCGGAATAGGTTACGACAGAGTGGATTAAGAGCTAGAGTAGCTGTAACAGCCCCTCGTCTCACTAGGAACCATGGGTTCACTAGGGTACCGGGACATGAGTGTCGGGGAATCTCAAAGCAAACGAACCAACCCGAATAGACTTATTAATTGTTGACAAAATCCCAAAGCCCTTTATAGGTGTAGCATATACGGTAGTTAGAACAACTACTAAACAATGATTAAATAAACAATTTCTGATTGGACACGGACCTAAGTTCACCGTGGCCTCATTAGACAGAGTCAAAGAATTTGTTAAAGGCATTATACACATGAACAACAGCAACTTGATAGGGGAAACATAGCATGCAGGTTATGCAGGCGGAAGAACAGTTTCCACAAATAAGCTTGAAATTTCTCAAAGCCGAAACTTATGAAGATGGATCACTTATAAGGCTGCTAGGTCTGGTGAAAAAGGCAAAGCTAGCGTAAATGATCTACCGTTAGAAGAACCACAATAGATCTAAAAAGGTCCCACTAAAAAGAACTACCTTACTTTCAATTTATTGTGCATTTTCTATGAGAAAGATCCGGCCACCCCTAGATAATGAAAGATATAATAAATTATATTAAAAGATATTACATATATTTCTCATACCTAGTATTGTTTTTTGCTTGCAAAACAAATTACTGTCGACCACAGCTAAATTGTTTCTAAAATAAAATCGACTGGGTCATATCATTTTTGTTATGCTGAAACCGAAAATAAACTTATCTTTGCAATATTAATTCAAGTTTTAGAGATACGTGATTTCATATGTTCCTATATATTAATCGGCCTGTTCGACAATCATCAGAGTTAGGCGAAAGAATGTCCAACATATTCCACTGGTAGACTCCAAAAAGAATTTGTTACCACCACTGCACATCAAATTGGGTCTAATGAAAAACTTCGTTTAGGCAATGAATAGAGATAGGCCAGTTTTTTAGTACCTGCGTCAGAAATTTCTAAAGCTAAGTGAAGCAAAAATTAAAAGTATTTTTGTATTCTGAAGGGCGAACATTTTGACATCTTAGCAGATATTGAAAAAAATGCTTGGAATGACTTTCGTCTCGTAGTCACTAATTTCTTGGGAAACAAAAGAGCTGCATTTCCTGCATTTGCACTTACACTTTTTTTCCTGGAAACTACGGAACTGTAAGTGACGAGCACGGCAAACGTTTCATCAACAATGGAGAAAAGGTATCAGGGAAAATGGAATGCTCGACTACAGTTCTCCAGACTCCAGAAACAATTCATAAAAGAATAGCAAAAAGACGGTGCATTTAGTGACTCTAAACCATACGTGGGCAACAACCGGCCCGCTGTAAGATTTGATCCGGCCCCCGAGACATTTTGAAAAACCCAATTAAAAAAATATATTACATTACTTACTCATACTCACTCCAAATGAGGAAGATCGGGTGAACAGATTTAGCGATTTTAAAAACATGAAAGACAGTTTCAATTTATTTGCTACTCCAACAAAAAGTAATGTACAAAATGCTACAATACACTTGCAAATGGAGTTGGTCGAGCTTTAAAAAAACTCACTCCTAAAATTTAAATTTTAAGACGTGGGGTTGCGCTATTTCTACAAAAAATACCTCGAAGAAGACCATTTTCCGGAGCTTAGAAAATTTGCAAGAAGATTGATTTGTGCATTTGGCAGAACTTATAAATGCAAACAGTTCTTTTCAATGATGAAAGTTAATAAATCAAAACATCGTACCAGGCCGACTGACGATAATTTGGTAAATCCTTTACGTCTTTGTATCAGTGGAATTAATCCAAACATTGATGGATTAGTTTCCCAAATTCAAGCTCGAGTGTCTCATTGATTTCGTTGTCGCTATTTAACTTTCGTAGTTTGTAATAATTCCAAATTTCACGATTTAATTATAATGTTGTAGCTATTTTTTTCATTTCATTTTCTTATTTTCATAAATTGCGTTATAATAACATTGTCGTATTATTTCATGTCTGCTATATATCGCTAAAAATTATGAACACTACTTTAAAAAGCATTATTTTAAAATGTACTGCTTTTAAACGCGGCTCGCGAACTTATTTGCGCACTAAAGTTTGGCCCACAATATGTTAAAGGTTGCCTATACTTATTCTAAACGTTTAAAAGTACCTAATTTTGCACCTTGAATTATTACGAAACCTAGAACAGGAAGTTGCTGGCGTATTTCTACCTTAAAAAAAAAAAAACTTCAACAAGCGCACCTTGCCAAAAATGATTTCTACGTGTTCCATATGTTTACAGTCCGTAGAAATCATGAGAACGAATGATAACTATGAATGTCTTGAAACGTCAGCTACTGACACAGCGGCAGTTCCAAATCTTTAACTGAAAACATCAGGGTTACCAGCGAAGTCTAAATAACCATCGAATGGAACACTAAACTACCGAGCTATTAAACTAGTAAATAGTAGATCAAGGTTGAAGAAAATCAATATTCATTGGGATTAGCCACAGTGGGTAGAATGTCAATAAGGTGTTAGGTATCAATTGGCTCTAGGTTAGCAAAATCTGTGAAGTGAAGATTGATAGTAAGCACTCGAGTGACTTGAGCGAATCGATGTTGAACCAATTGAATCGCTGTAGTGTCAGTTGAAAAGATCAGTTGCTAAGCTTTGAAAACATGTGACGTCAGTGTCGGCAGACAAGAGTGAGCCAATTTTCAGGGAATGCTCGCTAAGGTCGGTGCACAACGAAAGTAAATAGTTACCCGAAGATCAAGTAAGTAAGCGAGAACGTTGCGGGCCAATATTCTATGAAAAGCGTAAAAAAATGTTTACACTTTCACGTAATGCCGATATTGCTGCTAATGTTGAACCAAGCGAACCACGATTGGGAGCCAACGTTGCGTCAACTGTCTCTGCTGCTAGGGTAGGCCTAGAAGGAAAGAATAATGGAAAATAAAAATCAGTGAAGACATGTTCCAAATTTCCCATAGATGTGGTACGTGATCTGCTAATATGAAGTTGCTGAAAAACTCCTTAAAATAGAATTATTTCATTGGTCAGCAAGGACTGTATGGCAGACGATAGTAAAGTTGAACGTACTTAATAACATCTCGTAGCAATAATAAACTCAAGGACAATAACAATTGACGTTGACAATTATACAAATAGCGATAACGGTAACTTTAATAACATCAAGCTTATGATATTACCTGTTAATAGCTGAGCTATTTTGCATTATTATGCATATGTAGACATATATTATTATGTGTGCATTTTTCTTGGAAAATATGCCAAATATACAAGTATATATAATGCAGTAGTGTTTGATCCACTATATTTTAACTTATGATTGGAAGTGGATGTACTGTCGCTTGCCACAAAAAGCGAGCCACTTAGATTAGCTGCATGTGACACAGACTTTGCTGTGATAGGTATTAGGTATGGTGTGTTTTAAAATTTTTTTATATTTACCAGTCATCAAAGTCATTTCAATATTAAAGTTGTATTTCATACCACTTGTACATAACAGGCGCCCAAAGAAAAAACTAATTTTTATTTTTTCATGGAATATAAAATCATACACTGCATACAACATCCACAGCTACATAAATATCTAATAAATAGGTGTACAAAATAAAACGGAAGAATATATATCGATATTGGGTCATAGCTTCATTATTTTGAATAACGCTAGCTGGGCGCCTTGGCATTGAATTTATAACATTTTGAACATAATTACTATCAGTTTGATCCCATGATTCTTGTATGGAATGTAATAATTCCTCTCTATTTCTAGGCCTGAAATTCCTTTTGTAAATAGATTTAGTTAATAGTCCCCATAAATTTTCGATGGGGTTTAAGTCCGGGCTATTAGAAGGCCGTCTCAAAACATTTATATTATTTGCTTCAAGCCATTCGCGAGTTACAATGTGAGGTGTGAATGGGGCCATTATCATGCTGGAAGATAAATTCCTCTGGTTCTGGATAGTGTATCCGTACAGAGAAAAGCATTATGCTTTTCTAAAATGTTTGTATAAACAGGACCAGTTAGTCAATCTTCAATAAGGAATCATAAGATACATCAGGACCACGGTAACTAATCCAGGCCCATATATGAACTGAAAAACGGCCACGTCTTTTTACTGGATGAATATATCTTTCATTATATCTCGTGTTTGTTGGTCTATATACACGAATAGGACCATCGTAATAACTTTGAAAAACTTTCTCATCAGAAAATATAACATTTCTCCACATCTGGGGATCCATGTTTACATAATCGAGAGAAAACTGCATCCTGAGACTTTTATTGTTCTGGTTCAAATAGTTTTTTCTAGCGGCGGCACAATTTATTAATTCACTGTTTTTAGTTCGTCGAAAAGCTGTTCTTATAGATGCTGAAAAATTCACTTCTTCAATAGCATCTAAGGGTGTCTTGAATGGGTTGTTTCGTAAATAATTAAATAACGTTTCATTTTCCTGCCTAGTGATAACTGGTCGCCTTCCCGAACCTCGTTTTCTACTTAAATTTTGTTTCTGCCTCCATTTCATTTTAATTCTAAAAACCGTATTTCTGTTCACCCCAAGGCGCTCTGACACCGTTCGTATGGAGTAACTATCTTCCAAACATTGTAAAACGCGATATCTTGTCTGGATATCAATATGTCGTGGCATTTGCGTAAAAGTCGTGTTACTTTTGCATTGTACTACTACTGCTGTATTGACACTGACAATGACAAATTAAATCAATCCGTATCAAGCAACTAAAAAAAATATAAAATTTTTGCATATGAGTCGTCTCGTTTTTTATGGCAAGCGAATGTACATACCTTCTCTATTATTCTGCCGTTACCCGTACTTAAAGTCTTCTTTTACCCCACTTCAGTAGACTCAATTTGACGTTTTCATATTATTTAGAGTACAACTGGTTTGAGATTCATGGTACCGATGGGGGCCTTATTCATGGAGATTGCTGTGAAGTGAGTGTGGACTGATATTATATTCTATTTTAAGTGCCCATCATGCAGAAGCAGTGAGTAAATGCTTACAGTTTAAGCTGTATCACAATTTTTGAGGTTTTCTTTCTCATTTACAATGTATTCGTCATGTATTGATTTATTTCTGTTTAGTCGTTTTAGGGCGCCCCCATTTGGCACATGTTGTTCTTAATCTAGTGATCTCATTGAATTCTTTTTTTTTGTTAATCTTTGAGAACGTATAAAACAATTTTTGATTTCGCCTTTTATAAGTAAAAGATAGATAGAGGAAGTAATCTAGAAAAATTGTATCCCTATACAGATCACCTTGCTTTAGTTGCTTTTATAATAATTCTAACCTCTCATTTTTTCAATATTGACGTTAATTTATCTAATTTGTACATATTTTATCGTTGTAATTATATCTGCGGTATGTAGGTAGGTATCGATTATATTAATTCCATACGTATGCGTATATTGTAAATGTTCGTGTTTTGCTGAACACATTGCTGACTTGGGAATATCGTTTCGCGTTCGACGGAGACGATTTGTACTACTTACGTATCCATACGTATTTTTCCCAATTAACTGGTTTCTAAACTTTCATCCTATCAAACACATGTATTTTTTACGGTATCCACTTTATAATGCTAAGATTTACGGTTTAATGGAGATACCGAACAGCTTCATTGAAACCATTCGTTATTCGTTTCACTTACACTCTCCAAGAATTTTTTTTATTTATCGGCCGATAACGGTCCAAGTAAAAGTGGAAATGTGCGATTAGTTGTGTTATGAGAAGTAGATCGATCCTTTTGCGTGTGTAAAATTACGTTATAATATATGAAAGACACGAAAAGTAAATTATAAGAAACATATTCAAACCCCTTGTTTCTTACCGATGCAATGAGCCAAAAACCTCTCGGTAAAAGCCAGTAGGGTTTGAATCAACGTCTTCCATTTACCGGAAGGGTACGATACCACTACATCACAGAGTCTTTTGCGGATTCGAATCTCTTAAATGACCTCACCGTTAGGTTATTTAAGGTCTTGTTTATTCGCGGCAAATAGAAATCGTAGGTTGGCTTCTAATGAGATTTTTAATTCATTAATTAAATTTAATTGCATGGGTAAAATAGATTTTCCAGTATTCGTCGATAGAAGCCATGGCATATAACTTATACAAACCCTGGATTCCCAAATTTATGTTGGTTATTATTTCTTATCAGCTGTTTCTTTAGAAGAATATAACAATTTTAAGGGAAACATCTTTTGGTTGCTACATTAATAATTAAAGATCAACCTAACCTATCTTTAATCTTCTCTTGGTTCCAATAAAGCAACTACCCTCGGCATTAATAATAGAATACGTAGTTAAGTGCAAGTTCATTTTATGTTTTGAAAGCTTTAATTCTGTAATCAATAATCGGTCACCGGTTGATGACGAAGACCATTCGTGTCCTCGAAACGGCCGTCCCGGACTAGTGATTACATATTACTAAATAACAAATAAACTTGTTTGGTGTAGAGCTACCGATACTTATGTGTTATTTAATTCCATAGTGCTCAATTTTAGCGGTATATGCAGAAAGTAATCCAACTTTCCCACACCTTGCAACAATTTGAATGAATTTTTCAAGTTTCAGTAAATTGATAAATTGAATTTGCTAAAACAACAGCTGATAAGAACCAAAAGCAATTTTGGCTTCCCAAAATTACATATGCCTTATTTTTGCTTTGCTTACGTATTGTGCTAAAATTTCCCGAAGAACATTTTGAGCAAAATATTATCTAACTAAGTGTTGGGTTTATACAGGAGTTGTTCTGGGTCAATTGAGAGGAAAAGTTATAGATACATATGACAAAGGCAGGTGGAATTATTCCTTTTTTGCAGCGACTGGATAGACTCGTGTGTATTCGCCTCATGAGAAAGGGTTCGTGTTGTCTACCGGTTTCCCTGAGAGTCGACAAAACACGAGTCTGTCTAGTCGCTGCAAAACAGGTATGATTTCGCTCGCTTTTGTCCTCTCTAGTCGTGATAAATATTTATAGCTAATAGATGTTGCTGGTAAACTTTGGTATTTTGAAAGCTAATATTTAGCGTTGGTAAATAATTTTATAGACCGGGTGCGGTAACTATCTGTATGCGATGACTTACAGATAATCATTTAATAGAAAAATGTTTAGAAATAAAGTTAAATAACAAAAATTTTAGCTGGTACGTTGTCTAAGTTCGTTGTTTGAAGTAGTACACTTCTAAAAATCTAATTGAGTATTAAATTCTGTTTTACTGTCAAATCGGTTAGTGGCGTTTATTTTTCCCCAAGCTTGCTTCAAGATTAATTTACCTTTCCCGTATTTTTATTATCGACTCGTTTGTGAAACTGACATTCGCCAATCGCTTACATATCTGCAATTATCAACTTTTGGGCATCTAAAACCAACGTTTGTTTATTGTTCATTGCATCAATTTTTCAATAAAACTTATTGCTACATGAAGCTCACAAGACAAACACAGCCAGATATCATTGGGACGCATCGTTCATCCTGTCTATAGTCCAACAATACATCTAATGTAATACTAAAATACCCTTTTACACTTAAAAGGAACAATATACGTATGTGCAACATAAATCGCTCAAACCTCTTACTCCAGATAAATACCGTATACAATTGAAAGGGTCGCTTGCACGGGAAATACTTTTAAACTTGTTTCGCAGAAAAGTCTTAATAAAGTTAAGCTAGCGGAAAATTGTGAGTTTATATTTTGGAGAAGTACCAACACATTCTGATAATTATTTTTATGCTTGCCAATTGGTACGGTTTGCTATGAAAACTACGCAATGCTTCTCGCCAAATGTCAACTAAAATTTGTAAAGCACATGCATCTTCGCGATCTAAATTGTTAGGATATTTGAGGATCTCTATAGATTTACGGATTGTTCTACGATAATAGTAAGAATTACGAGACAAGATCCGAATAGAGTTAAATTGGATTCGGTGGCTAGTCAGCTTGTAGTCTATATTCAGCCATCGCGAACCCCGTTACACGCAATAACCGTGCACTCAGTAACACGAGTGTTGCCCGGTCGCTCTGTGAACACTTCGCACGAACGTACGAATGTGGTAGATATTAACGATTTCGAGATGATTGCGGTCTTTGATGGGAAAGTAAAGTTTCCTGAAGAGAATCTTGTTAAATGTTGTATGGATACACTTATGGAAGGTTTTGTAGTTAAGGAAATTTGTGATGGCGATGGGCTGGCGTAGTGATCGATGATAGCTTGAATATCTCTCCTAAGATAATTATTGCGGATCAATGAGATTTGAGATCTTAAGGAAGCGCATTGGGTTTGAATATGGAAATGGTCCTTTGTGAAACAGAAGTGACAACGCCGCGTTTTCGGCTTGTACCATGTGTGAGGGTCCAATTGTGTACGTGGCCTTTTCATAAACGGATAATGTCTCAGCGCGCCGGTGTACGAGAGCAACAAGGAAAGGAAGGCAACCGTTCGATTCGAAATGGTTGTTAGTAAGCTTCCCCAGGAAATTGAATTTGTCACTATCCGCATATTTATGTTTTGCTTCATTGTAAGTGGCTTCAATAAGTGATTTTTGAACAAATCCACTCGATTGGTTAATTTTACATTTGTTTGATGTTTCTAATTCGTTATTCCTTTTATACACTCCGCAAAAGGAAGTATCGCATAAACTAAAAAAGGGCATTTATAAACCAAGATATTTTTATACGTTCACAAAAAGTTTGCCTCGTGTATGTGAACTATAAAAACACTAACAAAATCATGGAACATAGCTTTTTTACATTTTTTTTTTTTTCTAAAAGAACACATTTAGAAAAATGCATATGTAAGGTTTGTTCGATTGTTTATTGAAAGTCTTCCTATACGGACAAATTTCAAAGTGCGAAGTCAGAGTTCTGTACCAACGCTTTTAAAACTAAAATGAGCAATTTAACTTCAGAACAAGTGGCTGCTATAGTTGCTTTAATCGAAGATGGACGATCTCAAGCATACGTTGCTAATTTGATGAACATCAATCAGTCAAGTGTTTCTAGAGCCGTAGCCAGATATAGGGAAACAGGTAATTACAGTAGAACACCTGTACCAGGTCGTCCAAGATGTTCTACTCGCCAAGATGACCGCTATTTACTACTACAGGCATTACGTCGAAGACATGTAATTGCGAGACAATTGCAGAACGACTTTGCTAGAGTCAGAAATACTCGTGTGAGTACTCAAACTATTCGGAATAGGTTACGACAGAGTGGATTAAGAGCTAGAGTAGCTGTAACAGCCCCTCGTTTCACTAGGAACCACCGAACGGCTCGCTTAAGGTTTGCCAGAGAACATGTAAATTGAAACATTAATGACTGGGCCAATATACTCTTCACAGATGAGTCAAGATTTGGTCTTTACACCTCAGATAGGCGTATCTCAGTGTACAGACGAGACGGTGAGCGCTATTCGCAGTGTAATATCAGACCTAGACCTAATTTCGCTGGTGGCTCTATTATGGTTTGGGGAGGCATGTGTTTAACAGGTCGTACAGAGTTAGTACCAGTAGACAGAGGTACACTGACCGCCCACAGGTATATAACGGACATTTTAGAAGAACATGTAGTACCATATGCGCCAATTACAGGAAACGAATTCATGTTAATGCACGGTAATGCACGACCGCATGTTGCAATAATCGTCCAGGAATACCTTAACGATGTTGGTATTCCAGTTTTAGATTGGCCTGCGGTAAGTCCGGACATGAACCCTATCGAGCACATGTGGGACCTCCTTCACAGCGGACCTGCATGGACTAGAAAATGCTCCCCGTGACGAGTGGGAGAATTTGGATCAGGCTTATATACGGAGGTTAATCGAATCTCTGCCGAACCGTATGCGAGCGGTCATAAGAGCCAGAGGTGGCAATACTCAGTATTAAAAGCTACTGTTATGACATTTTTCTTTCCAAAATTATAATTTCTTGTTTTAATAAAAATCTCAAGTACGAGTTCTTGTTTTTATTTGGCCTGTATTTTATTTAAACAATCATAGAAATTATATCTTAGAGCGCATTAAAGTATATTTACAACTTTATGCTAGAAACAAAGATTATGCGATACTTTTATGATTCGAAACTAAATTATGCGATACTTTTTTGGCGGAGTGTATTAACGTTTATTCTCATGTACTTCAACTCTTGCTGGACGTCGATCTTTCGTTCGATTGTTGCTTAACTCTTTTAACTTTTAGAAATAGAAGCCTCATAGTATATACATATACATAAGTTGGCACATTCTTGTTTTACATTCCAAATTGAGCTGGTTGTATCTTTACAATTAGAGAAAGCGCTTTGTGTTAAAAAACTGCATCACTGATTGTGAGTTCTACTCTTTAGTCGACATCTGTCAAAATGTCGGTGAGATACACTGAGTAGTGTATTTTGAGAGCTGCTGAAAATGAGTAAGTTTATATATTCTGCGTTTCAGAAGGAATTAACCGACCCGAAGGAGAAGACGCAGGACTTTGAAATTATGTAGAATTAATTAGTGCACTGAGACAAACAAAGATTAAATTTTGACGGCCATCAGCCACTACTGATAGAAGTTATTTATCTGGTAGGACCTGAAATTGCGTGTTCTTGAATAGTATTTTTCAGAGTAGTTCGCCGTTTGTTTGTGATTGTTGTTATTGCATTAGTAAAGTTAGTGCCTCAAAAATGCCACGAGTTCGAAGTGGTGCAAATTTTCGCCATCTTTGAAGAGCCCTTTGAAAGAAGACGAATTACCCGGATGCATGGATGCATGCATCCGGCTGGTTTAAGTTTTCGGGAAATTGGCAGAGGAATGGGTCGACTTCACGATACTATCAGACGGACTTGAACGGATTGGCAAGAAGAATGCTTAGAAACTCGTCGTAGAGGCAGTGGACGTCCTAGAGTGACAGCAGCACGCGAAGATCAGCTGTTAAGGCGAAGTGCAATAGAGCGACGATTCCCGATTTTGCTTATGGAATTCTGACAGACGTTTACGGATCAGATGACCTAGAGGTCGAAGGCAAAATCTACGGTTTATTCAGCGTCGCCACACGGCTGACACCATTCTGGAGCCATTCCATTAAGACCTTCCAGAGCCCGTCTTACAACACGATAATCCGCGGCTTCATGTTGCTTACGTAACGTTAGAGTTCCTAGCACAAAACCATGTTCTGCAATTGCCTTGGCCGGCAAGGTCCCCCGACTTAAACCCTATTGAACATGTCTGGGATACGATGGACAGAAAAGTGCGTCGATTACCCCATCCTTCCAACACTTTAGAGCAATTACGTCGACAGCTACAGGTAGCCTGGAATGAGCTGTCCCAAGAGGCAATCGACCATCTGATTTCCAGCCTGCCACGAAGGGTTACTGAATGCGACACATTATTAACGATATTGTCAATAAATATTGACATTTGTTTTTGAAAATTTTATTATTGGTTTGTCTCTGTGCGCTAATTATTTCTGCGTAATTTGGCAGTTCTACGTCTCCTCCTTCGGGGTGGTTCATTTCTTTTGAAACGCAGTGGATTATGAATCATGGTAGAAGAATAAAAGAACAATACCGCTTAGTGATTCTATTTCTTTTGTTTTATGGGAAAACGTGTATGGGAATCAAGGAGAAGTTGGATCCGATTTATAAGAACAAAATTCTACAACTACCGTTAGATTTTAGTTTAATGAATTTAAGCGTGGCCAAACATCTGTCCTGAATTAGGATCTACCATTGGGGTCATTTCATTGGGGTGACTAAGAACGATCTAATCAATAAAGTTGATTGTATAATATTAGCAAATCACCGGTTGAAGATTAGACAGATTGCTGATATGTAGGCATTTGAATTGAGCGTTCTTCACAAGAAATTAAGCATGAAAAAGCTACCGGTGAAATGGATGTTGCGACTACTGATGATCATGATCATAAACGGAATCATCACCGGATCATAAACGACGCTTGGGCATGTTTAAGCACAATACAAATAGACTAGATACGAATACTTCATTACCCACCAGAAAACAAAGGAGAGTATGTAAACATGGGCTCCCGACCAACGTGCACCAAACAAGGCGAAGACGATTTGATCAACCGCAAAAGTCATGGAGAAACTATCTTGGGATTCGCCGGTCGCAATCTTAGTTTATTATTTGGATATGGAAGGGATGATCATTGTACTTATACCGCCTCAAAACACTCATCGGCAATTGCCCCAACAAAACTCGTTTAGGACGGTACAGAGTGATGTTCTAGGCGCTATATTTGCCAGATTTAGCACAGCAACAGTGGCTTATTTTGAAGAATTCGACAAATCCTATTGTTTGGATGGCTTAAAGGAGAAGAACATCGTTGGACAAAGGAGATTATTCTCAAAAATAAATTAACTGAATGCGTTATCTTTCTTAGCACGGGCTAATTTTTAGAAAGATTTAATATGCTCGTAAATAAGGTGGTATCACAACTTATGAAATAGCAATTTGATAAAAGTTATTTAAAATTAACAATGTTACCTTAATTTCGCAAATTATACAAATTAGACTCGCTCCAGTTTTTTTTTATTACATTTTAATTACATAACAAATCCTTTCTAAGAGGACATTTCAATTGTCAGAGAAACGAAAAACATTCTGCATTGTAAGAATTACTTTGTTTACTTGGTTTTACCTTTTACTTTTGCGTTACATTTACATACAGGAACAGTTGTAAACAGGATGTTGTTTTATAGTAAACTTGATTGACTAGGTATTGCGTAGTGATTTATGTTTCCATACAAAATGCTTGACGCTTCGAGTTCATATTACAGCCATTTACATATATGTATATAGATACAAACTTATTTAATTTAAAGTGCGCAGAAGTATAACCTAATTAATTGCGGTATCTACTTTACGCACGTAGGTGGAACACCTGCTTCAGAAAGCCGCTGCTGGTTTGGTTGCACCAAAACGAACACTGCCTAATTCCTTAATTGAGTTATATTCAATTTCAAACACAAATAAGTACAGGGTGGCGCAGGGGAACGGGAAATTTTGAACGTTACAGTTGTCAGCACTGTAGAGCCGGCAGTTGTTCGTAACGTCGCACAATTGTTGTGAACGCATTGCCATTTAGTAATCATGGATCGTTGGACTGGTGCGGAACGTACAGTAGCTGTGAGAACGTTTTATAAAAATGGTGATACTGCGAATGCTATAAGTTGCAGATTGTGCAACAATTACATGAACGAGACCCAGCGTCACGTATGGAGTTTAGTAGGCAGATATCGGCTAAAATTAACGAGGACGCGAATTTCGTTGGTAACATATGGATATCAGATGAAGCCCATTTCCACCTGAACGGTTTCGTAAACAAACAGAATTTTCGTTATTGGGCCCAGGACAATCCTTGTGAATTACACCAGCGACCACTACATAGCGACAAGGTCACAATATGGTGTGCTGTATTATGTCCTTATTTCTTTGCACGTGAGGATGGTAGTGCAGCGACAGTAACATCCGGAGCCACGTCACACACTGCTCGACATTCGATGGCAGCAGTTCATCAATTGTTTGGAAGACGCGTTATTTCACGTAACGGTGACATTGAATGGCCTGCGAGATCCCCTGATCTTAGTGTGTGCGACTTCTTCCTGTGGAGGTATCTTAAAGGCAAGGTGTACTATACACGACCTGCAACAATCCATGAACTGAAGGAGAACATTCAACAAGAAATCACCGCCATTCCCCAAGATTTGCTACACCGCGCATTCCAGAGTTTTCATAACAGGCTGTTAGAGTGTGAACGCCGAATGGGAGGACATCTTTCCGATGTCATCTTTAAAAAGTAAAGGGACACTTTTGGACATTTCGATTGTAAAAACATAAATGGCATGCTGCATACATGCACTTTCGTTAATAAATTACTAGTTTTATGAATTTATTCGTGAAAATGACGTTATTTCAAAATTTCCCGTTCCCCTGCGCCACCCTGTATATAAGCAGTGAATAAGGCTAAAAACGTCAATATACATATTTACAAACAGTTAGCACATATCGTAGCCTTACCGTAAAATAACCCTAAGATTAGATATTAAGTTAGATATTATGATGAAATTGCAATAAGGCTCGTGCCCAGCCAAGTACGTGCCTGGTGTTTTAAAAAAAAGAAAAAAAAAGGAAAGGAACGATGTCGTTCAGTAGTTTCTATTTTTGGATGGAGAAACATCCAAATTAGAAGAAATTAAAGCGAAATTTGATCGTATGTATAGAGACCTTTCAGTATATACGACAACTGCTAAATATTGGCTTAGCGAAATCAAATCGATTTTTAATAAGAAGCGTTTAGGTCAGACGTGGTTTCTGAGGATATAATTGAAAAAATTCGCGACATACCTGTCGCTGATCGTGGAATGAAAATGTACAAAGTAGCAGAGGCCGTAGGTACATCGTATGGAACGGCTATTAATATTTTACAGCAAAAGTTAAGAATGAGAAAGTTGTCGGCCCCATTGGGTACCGTAGACGGCAAGCGGTTTCGACTATCACTTTCGAAGCAGTGTTTGGATTTATATTAGGAAAACCCGCAAGAATTATTGAATCGAATCGTCTCTATCGATGAAGCCTGAATCTGCTACCATACGCTTAAGAAAACGCAGTAGCAAAATAACTAACTTTTCAAGGCGAATTTGCTCCAAAAAAAGGCGAAGACGGTCCCGTCGACTGAAAAGATGATGGTCTTGATTTCTTAGGAAATTGACGCCTTAAAGGGACGCGCAATCGCCAGGTGTTACTGCAACTTCTTTGTAATCCCCAATATGAAAATATAGCTCGCAGGAAAAAAATTCGGCTCAAACGACGTCATTACTGAGATAGAAGCTTATTTTGAGTAGTTTCAAAAAGCGTATTTTTTAAGGGGTTACAGATATGACAAGGATGTAGGGAATAAGGCATTTTATTAAAAGATCATTTAGAAAATAAATAATTTCTTTTTAGAAAATTTCCGTCTTCATTTCTAACCCGTGTACTTATCGGTCTGCCCTCGTATTATTTCAATAACTGCTACAAATTGCCTGCGTCACGGATCCTACAACTATTTGCGGTGAAATTTTAGGCAATTACAGAAATAATATTTCAACCTGACAATTCAACCAGAATTCGCATTACGAACTTCGTTATAAAATGAGCAAATGAAAGCTGCTGAACTGGCCATCTAAGAATCACGATTTTAACCCAATAAAAAACTTAGGCGGTTACATAAAGAACATTATGAAACAACGTCTTATGCAGCAAAATAGAAATCAACGATGGCAACAAATTGAAGAAGTGAACGAAGAAAGTTGCCAGGAATTGAAAGAATACACCGTTTCCTACAGATACTTAATCCTACCAGACACGATCTTGATGGTGGTTCTCACGGATGTGGCCCAATTTCTAATGTCAATATACTTAAGAGCTTATAGTTTCTAGAAACAAATAAATACATATGAAGTAGATTCTTACAGAAGTGGCTTCGCAAATTTGTACGTAGCTGTCCATCTAGTGAGTAGGCGTGAGGTGAGCGGTCTCGAGGAAAACTGTTCAAATAAAATACATTTGGAGATAAATTCTCTAAACTTTAGTTTCCTTAAACCTATTATCTTATATGTTGTTTCTAGCTTCACTAGACGCTGTATACCGATGGCGTACCACTCCTCCGGCTGTTGACGGATCCATGTTAAAACTGTCTGCTGGACTTCAGCGTCCGACTGGATTCGCCGTCCCTTGAGCGCCTTCTTCAATGGTCCAAAAACATGGAAGTCGCGGGGTGACAGACCCGGGCTGTAAGGGCGGTGTTCTAATACCTCCCACCACATCCACAATATCTGTGACCGCTGACAAGCATAATCTTGTCAGCGGAAGGTTGAGTTTCGAATTTCTGGTGCCTTGGAGGCGATGGATGTTTCCATTGCATACTGTCACTTTCGTCACCGACAACAATGCGGTGCAAGAAGGACTTTCCTTCATCATCCAGTTGGCTTTGTGTTCTTCAGTCAGTTGACGAGGTATCCATTGTGCACACCCCTTTCGGTATCCAGCCTCATGAATTACAGCATGGATTGTTCCCACATTGATATCAAAGCCATCTGCCAATTCTCTAACACGAACCCTCTTATTCTTCACAACGGCTGCTCGCACAGCAGCGACATTGGCATCTTCGCATGCCGACATGCTCCCGGCTTTGGCAAATCCGCTGTCGATTGTCGTCCATTATCTTCAACACCTTTCTACGACTGTGGTTTTCGAAGGACACTATTCACCATAAACATCTTGCGTTCTCCGATAAATTTGAACAGAGGTGTTGCCTTCAGCGTTTCAAAACTGTATTACTGCCCGGTGATCGATCTTGGACGCTCCAACGATACGACCCGCCATACTGAAAGGCGCGCAACGACTACGTATTCTACGAATATCACGGGTCAACCGCCACAGTAGACACCTGCATTACCGGCGGCCGTCTTATGCAACTTTCTGCGGTTATCTCAAAACTAACATTCGTGCTACAGCGCTCGAACGTGTATTTATTGAACCTGCCTCGTAATAAAAATATAGGTAAAACGTTAATTAGACTTTAGTGTAAAACAAATAGATTCTTTTAAAGCAGGATGTTTTTTAATAGTAAAGAATGTAGTAAAAACAAGGAATCGCATTGTAGTTTGCATACAGGGAAATGTCGCTTGCTTCTAATAAATGTTGAAACTATAGATCTATATATATAAATTACATTTTATTTTTAATGAATATCTTTAGAAAAATACAGAATTACAGTACTTCGCAATAGCACTCTAAGCATTTTACGTAACTGTACAAGTAGGAAATGTGCATCTGCAAGTATCATACCGCGATCTCAATACTCTTGCATCGATTCCATATTATGGGAAAGTCCATTCAATTTGACAGCCATTTTAATTTACTCACATTTACTTATATAACACTGACGGTTTATATGTTATTAACATCGATTTACTTTATGATCACCAGTCTATCAGTAACTGTGCCCTCATTGAGGAAATCATGACGAGAAATGTTATATAATGGGAATATATTAGTAGTTGGTTGAAAGCATTCACCATAGCTTAAGGAGGTAATTTCCTTTAAAAAAGAATACTTTCAAGACTATTTATTTTGGCCAAGTATTACAGTTGTTAGCATGGTATCTTAATTAATGTTTGTTTAAAAATAATATTGATAATGAAAAAGAATTAAAGGTTGTTAACAACTGGCACAAGTGAGACTGCATGTATTAATCAATTGACGGTAGACCAAAAAGATGCCGCTAATATAACTACTCACGGCATTGGTGGGCTACAAATGGCGATTGATAAACAGCGATGTCACTCGGAACAACGCTAATGACGCCGGGTAGGTAGAAATACGTCCGTTGGTTAGCGTTCTCTCTATTCACAATGCTTTTGCCGCAAATAATTCCACCAATACCATAAGTAACTATGTATATTAGGAGTATTTATTGATTAACCATTAATCATTTAGTACGTATAGCTTTAGCAGCGC
The DNA here is from genome assembly GCA_020654165.1 of Oryctes rhinoceros. NCBI lineage: Eukaryota > Metazoa > Arthropoda > Insecta > Coleoptera > Scarabaeidae > Oryctes > Oryctes rhinoceros. The sequence goes on from JAIOKQ010000324.1 coordinate 38,382, forward strand.
AATCTGTTCTAACGTGTTTCGAAGCAATACGACACGAATTAACGTGCTTCAACTCGGCTTACTTTTATGATAGAACAACGAAAATAATGCATTTATAGAATTACTACTTTGAAAAATGAAATTTTAAGCGCGCCAAAAATATGTACTGCCCATCCCTTTGATTCGCAGGCTACTGTAAGTAGGAAATTATATATGATATAAACGGAAAAGTAATGAAAAAGAATTAAAGGTTGTTATCAACTGGCACAAGCAAGATTGGTGGCATTGGTGGACTACGAATGGCGAGAGATAAACAGCGATGTGAGTAGAAATACGCTCGAAACAGCGTTAATGACGCCGGGTATGAACCTTTTATATATCAGAACAGTCTTTCAAAATTGTGAAAAACAAAATGTTCCAGTTTTAAAAAGACTACATTTATATTTTGGTGTGTTATTCAATCAGTTTTCCAATAGATTTGATATTCCCTTTGCTTCCCCCTTGCAAGGACTAAATACTCAGGGTGGTAAAGGCAACCACTTATTTTCAGTAAATAGAAGCACAGAACCGCATTTATTGAGAATACCAATTATAAACTAAATTGGCAGTAATAAAATTTACCTGCGAATCCTACAATAATCCAAGCATGCGGTTACGCATGACAGAAAGTGTCAGGAGATGTTAAGGACTTAATATTTTATTTTGTTTTATTTTATAGATTTAACCATTTTTATTTATTTTTGTAAAAGTAATATTTTGTTCGTGTCTATTATATGAGATGAATTAAATGTTTCATTTGTTTTGCTTAGTACAGGGTGGCGCAGGGGAACGGGGAATTTTGAACGTTACAGTTGTCAGCACTGTAGAGCCGGCAGTTGTTGGTAACGTCGCACAATTGTTGTGAACGCATTGCCATTTAGTAATCATGGATCGTTGGACTGGTATGGAACGTGCAGTAGCTCTGAGAGCGTTTTATAAAAATGGCGATAGTGCGACTGCCGCGCAGAGAATATTTCGACAGCACAATGAACAGTCACAATATGGTGTGCTGTATCATGTCATGGTGTTATCGGCCCTTATTTTTTTGCACGTGAGGATGGTAGTGCAGCGACAGTAACATCCATTCTTTACACCGAAACTGTACGAGCTTAATATTAACATGGAAAACATGTGGTTTCAGCAGGACGGAGCCACGTCACACACTGCTCGACGTTCGATGGCAGCAGTTCGTCAATTGTTTGGAAGACGCATTATTTCACGTAACGGTGACATTGAATGGCCTGCGAGATCCCCTGATCTTAGTGTGTGCGACTTCTTCCTGTGGGGGTACCTTAAAGGCAAGGTGTACCGTACACGATTATTTCATTATTTCAAAATTTCCCGTTCCCCTGCGTCACCCTGTACAAATTCATATAATTCGTATTCAGCATCATTTAAACTTAGATGTGTACGCATTCAATGTAAAAAATACGTTACTAATGCGCGTATCGGATCGAGCGTTGGGCAGCTAATCTCCGCCAGTAACGTACATTTGTATATACAAATTTTGTCGAAAGTCTAACGTCCAAGTCAGTACGAACTGACACAACTGCCTGCCGTCGCTCTTTCGCTTGTGAGTCACGCAGTGCTCACACCCGCACTATCGTTGGTTTCTGTTTTCCGCTTATACCTGGGGACAGCAGCTCGGAGGAAGATACTAGAGGTGGTGTATCAAATAAGAACGCGAGCGTCTGGTTGGCCGTGAGTCGTATAGCATCTTTTTGCGATAGTAAGCGACTATTTATTGCTGTCGCCCAACCAGACGTTCATGCTCCGGTAGGGTTGGATAGTGGTCCTAGCGTTAGATATTGAACGTTTAAATGCGTACACAAAGAGCCGAATTATGAAATACATACTTACATATATGCTATTTATGTATTTGAATTTTGATATATACGAAAGAGTATATTTAATGTATTTTTTTTTTGTCAAGAGAATTGTTTGTTTAATAAATATATTTTGTATATCTACGTACTGTGTTTAATTTTAAGAGCAACTGATTAAGCGAGTAAACATATAAAAATTACATATAAGCAATGGGTCCTTTCGTTTTACAAGAAAGATATAT
>JAIOKQ010000325.1:0-11861 GCA_020654165.1 Oryctes rhinoceros
CGGAAAATAAAGAATTATTACAACAACTGAATATATTTAATAACGATTTAGAAAATATTAATATTAATATTCACCACGTATTAGAGTTAAAAAAAGAACTATAAGTCTGTGTTGGGAAAATATTTAGAACAAAGAGACATGCAATACATTTATAATTTTGTAAAACTCATTTTGTAATATTTTCTTATTAAACACTAGTTCAAGTTTATTCAAGAAATTGTTATAAATTTTGAATAAATATAACCGTAAATATAGTTTATGGTTAATTTCAAAATTATGAAAATGGTACTAACATCTTCAGAATTACCAGAACTTTATTAATTAAACTAATTGAAAATTAAATTCATCCTTTAAAGAGTTAAAATATAATATTCCATCGATATTTAAAATTAGAAACATGGAAATTGTTATTTGAAATAAAAAGCATACTCTTTTACTGTTTTGGAGAATTACGGGATAAAATAGGCGATAGAATTTTTCATTGGAATATTAAAACATTTCAAATCAATAACGTGAAATATCGTGTACAAGCTCCCATTTAAGTTATTTAAAAAAGATATTTTATAATTTTTGGAAAACCATTCGTTTGATAGGGTAAGTTAAGAGTGAACAATTTGGAATGGTTGAGCAGGTTCCGAAATTCGATGGATATTTCTTTATTTCTAACTAGAAATCTAAGTACCACATTTCATCTTTCCAAATTGAAAGTTACGAGACTTCTAATCGAACCTACTGGCAAAATTTCATGTTTTTGATTTCAACAGTTGCGGCTCTACATTGATGGATATATACATACATTGTTTTTAAAATTTGAAATGAAGAATCGGCCATGAATGGAAGCAACAGATAGTAAAGATGAAAGTGAGTGTTAAAATCGTAATGCACAATGCATAAATAATGCAATAAATTTAAAATAGAAAATCTGAATATTTGTTTTTGGAATTATATCTTTAATACCAAACCTCCATTTCCCTTCTGTAGAGACCGAAGATAAAAATGCTGAAACGATAAAAATGTTGAAACTAAACGTGTTTCGGGTTTGTACCGTGTCATGTCGTCGTTAGGATAAAAACTCGACGTTTCCCCCACAATTGTATGCGGCTTCTTCAGGAGAGTGATAGGCAATAGTTAGCACGGTAGCTCAACGTGTAAATCACTCTAGAGGCGAAACTAACTGAACGGGAAGCAGTTGATCGCAGTAATCGTCATCAACTGCTTATTTTTAGAGCTCCCCAACTGCCTGGCGCACCATAGGCGTCGATAAGGAACATAAGTAAAGTACATAAAAACAAAAGAAATAAAGGATTTTAAAACGCTTACTTTTGTAATTAGCCGTATCCAATATAGTGGGTGTTAATGCACAAGGAAAATACTATTAGTCAGCACACGAGGAGGTAGGCACATTAAAACTGTTACCGTAAGCGCAATCCGATTTCTCAAACATCTGAAGCATTAGGAATGTTTCCACAGTCGTTTCTTTCAAGGATGTTCGTCGTTCTGAAAAAATGTTTTTATATCTTGAAAATGAACGCTCGACGTCTAATGATGTAATACACGCGTAATTAAAATAATCTTTGAATTTAGTCACCGGATCAGTAGAGTTACCTTCCCAAACTTGTCTTAACCTGCTAAAATTTGTATCTTTCTTCATAACACTTTCAAATTTTCTTGTAACGATATCATTTTTTTTTGTTATTTATACAGTGTAGGAGTGTATTAACGTCATCTAATATTTGTACTGACTCCGTCAGGGACAGTGCACTATTTTGTAATTTATTTATTGCCTCAAGTACTTCTCTATAATTGTTGTAAACGGTTTGTAAATCTGCTTCAACGGAAATATCTTGGAATTTATCCTGGCTTTCCTTAATAGCCGCAGATTCGTTGGGATTGAATTGTAAGACGACTGATTTTATTTGCCGGAAGTATTTAAAATAATAAAACGCTGCCTTCAGCCATGTCCCCCAACGCGTAAGAATCGGCTCTGGTGGTTCGGGAATACCGGGACACTGTTTATGAAATTCACTGGTACGTTTGGGAGATTTGAGAAACACTCGTTTCGTATTTGTTATTAATGCATTTACCTCGGGGAAATTTGCACGAATAGTTTCAGCCGCAATATGCAGAGCATGAAGTTTACAAGTAATATGTAACATCATCCCGTAATGTTCTTGAAGAGAACGACCTACACAACGCATTGTCGCGGCACCATCGGTCATGAAAATTAATACTTGAGTAGTGGCAATTTCAAATGTTTGTAAAGTATCAACGACTACGCTCTCGATAGCGTCGGCAGTACACGATTTTAGTCTTTTACTAGCTAATAAAATTCCCTTTGTAGGTTGACGAGGTTCCAGTATACGTACAATCACATTCAAAATAGAATGTTTTTTACGGTCTGTCGTTTCGTCAATACATAACCACAGTAGTTTATTTTTTATTGCAGATCTGATCCTGTTTTCAATTTCGGTAAGTACACTTGGCAGACATCTCCTTAAGCTTGTTTCCGACGGTAACTCAAAGTCTGGATTATATTTATTCCAAAATTCACGGAATGGTTCCTTCCTGAGTAAGGAAAACGGTAAATTACACGCAGTCAGCATATAAAATAAATCAATTATAAATTGAGTTGCCTCAGTCGGTGATACACCCAGTTTTTTATTTTTGTTTTGCTGACTATTTACATGCCCCGGCCACGCCCGGCGGTACGCCTTCTGACTTGCCACGCACTTTGGGGAGCTCTACTTATTTTAACTAAACGACATGACACGGTTCAAACCCGGAACACGTTTAGTTTCAACAGACTCTGGCCGTGGAAGCCTGTGTTATTTGTGTTTACACTTATTGTAAATAATGGTACGAGATCTGAATGTCCTGCCTTCGATACATTTGTAATCAGTATAATGCCTTTATTACAGCATATCAACAACAAGCTTATTCTTAGTTTTCTTTTAATTCCAAAATTCAAAAAAAAAAGAAAATTCGGCGCTTCCTAAGCTCAGTTCTCATTTTTTTAAAGCGACGATGAAAAAAGTGCTAATCATGTATGTACTGTTATATCATAATGAATTAGTTTATGCGTGTTTACTTAAATCATCTTAAAATGTGATAATTTATTAGATCTTTCATTTTTCTATTTCTATTTGTCTTTCTACTATTCCAAACTATGATAATCGTTCTTCAACTTTCGTATTACTATATATTTTTTAATTGAAATAAATGAATTTGCATGTATGTACAGTGACATTTTTATGTCTTGTCTCCCCTTGAGACGATGCGCTTGGATTATTGTAGAATTAGCAGGTAGATTTTATTACCGGGAATATTCCCAATACAATACAAACGGTTCTGTGGTTCTATTTGCTGATCCTAAGTAGTGAGTCTCGCCACGCGGAAGATACTATGTATATTTAGTGGTTGCAAAGAGGAGACAAAAGATAAACAAACTACTGTACATCTATACATTTTAGACTATATTTCCCAAGGGAAAGGAAAGAATTTCATTATGTGCATCTAAACGACACTCTGTTTTACTTAACGCAAGTGCTGTAATAGAATTGGATCGACCCAAATTTGAGTTGCATTTGAGTAGTTGAATGGTTAATCAACATTTTTGATGTGACGAAATTCTTCAATGTTACCCTCGTGCTTATATTGTTAATTAAATTTAAAATGGAACAAAGTACAAGAATACCCTATTCAAATAATTTAAATTATTCATGAAGTACAACAGATCTGTATGCTTCCACCATTAATATTCTTAATGTTAATTCTGTTATTTTTCGAACGGTAGATAAATAATTAAAGCACCGGAATAGTTATGCAAGCGACGTATAAGTTTACTGGCATTCGGAATGTTGCGCATAAATGTTTTGTAATCAAGTCAGCTTCTGGTGAGAAGGTTCGTTGTAGAGTACACTTATTTGGCCTGAAAACGATGTTCTCGTTAATTAGAAAACAATAACGAACGGTTTCCATTTAAAACGCGGCAGTAATTCTTTCTTTCTCACAAAAACGCCGGCAAAATCAGTCATATGTACTGCGACAGATTTAAGAACTCAATTAGAATTTAAACTACGTATTGTGTGTGCAGTAACAATGCAACGTGCTGTTACAAGGAATGCTGCCGGAAGTAACACAATTGTTAAGTGAAATCATGTACACTTGCTTCGTTAAATACATACAGCTGTGATTGTAATAAGGGGGCGTTCTGTATCTATTACCAGTAAATTCTATTCACTATAGGTATGTATTTACATCTTCCATGTTAACATTGGAACCCATTAAGGTCTATACGAACATTTTTTGTAGTGCTACACGCAGATGTGAAGTAAAACTGCACTTATAGAGTTTACCTAATTGGAAAGTGAACGTGCATGCGTAGATGATTCAATGGCTTTGAATGAATCATTTCTATTAGATTGATCAATCCTCTCTTTGTTTTCAAGAAGGTCTAAGAAGTAAGAGCTTGTGAAAATCCGATGGTTCTTCAACGTTCTTACTGTTAATCTTTTATTTTAATAATAAATTCTTCCATGATGCAGAGTTATCAAAATCGTATATAAGAAATTGTACATAATATGGAGGATGTAGAAGGTCCATTTAAAAAAGCCGGTTGTACTAGCTTATAGAAAGCTATATAATTTTCCATTTTACCACTTTCAATGCATGTTTAAAACAGTCTCTCTCCCATCAGTTTATGCGTATAGTCACCACTAGTGAGAACTGTTGTTACTGGTTAGGTATTTTTTTTCCGTTTGAATTATTGGAGGAAATTGAGAAATTTTGTAATGGATATTCTTATAAAGGTATATGATTACTACCTTCTTCACCTGTAGTATGTGAATCATCTAAGGAAAAACTGGCTTTGATATTTACATCATTAAAAACAAATTAATTCACTGGCAAGCTCGCCTTAAAGGAACTAGCAGCATTCACCACCGTAATATGCTTTACAACTGAACCTGACCTGTGTTGATGTTGATCTATTAACATTCTGTCTAACTGCGCTAAAGTCTTTGAGCGGTTACTTTATAATTTACTTTAGGCTGTATAACAATGTTAAACCATTTTTATCTCTCTACCAGCATGGTTTTATTACGGGTCGATCTACTGCTACCTACTTGATTGAACTAACGCAGTAAATTAGCGAATGTGTTGATAATCACCAGCGACTAGACGTAATTTATACTGACTTTAGTAAAGCCTTTGATACGATAGATCGCGCGATACTTTTGTCCAAACTGTCTTCCAATGGATGTTGTTCTAGTGCTATAGTACTAATTATTTCTTATCTCTGCAACCGTTCCTGCTACGTTCATTACAACGGATTTATTTCCCGACCTTTCATTGCAACAAGTGGCGTACCTCAGGGTTTTAACCTAGGACCGTTTCTCTTTAATATTTACTTAAATGACCTTCACTTAAATGAACTAATATTTTCATTTAAATAAATGCCACTTTTCAGAAAATGCTAACCGATTTACATTTCATCACATGTAAATCGTTTGGCTTTTTATTTAGAACATGTAAACATTTTTCCAATGATAATGCGTTGAAGGTTGTTTACTTTTCCCTTGTCCGCTCAAAATTGGAATCTGCATCGTTGGTTTGGTACCCTCATCATCATTATCTTCAGCTTGAAATTGAACGTGTTCAGAAAAGATTTCTGAAATATCTTTCATTCAAATCCGATGGCACATACTCTCCTCGCGGCGCTGATTATGGCAGCTTACTCTGTAGACACAGTATTGACTCGCTCTCTCGTCGGAGAGAGACATCTAGTGCCAAGTTCTTGTTGAGGCTGATGAACAATGCTGTTGATTCGCCGGCTTTACTTTCCAAAATTTTCTTTATAATTCCACGATACAACCATGGATCTACCAACACTTTTGAAACACCTATAGCACGTTTTTATATAATAAGCACCAGCTTCATATGATAAGCACCGTTATGTCTATTTCATGTTTAATTCCTTCCTTTTTGTACTATTATTTTTAATAACTTCCTTTTTCCTATTATTTTTATTTTTCTTTGGTTCCTTTATAATTTAAGGAATACAGTATATACTTTAATTTTCTTTTTTTTTGTTTTATATTCACTCAATTCTTCTTTGTATTTAGCCCTGTTACTGGAGTTGCATTCAGTTGAGCATTAAAGATTTATTATTACTATTATTATTATTAACCAATTGTCCAAAGCTTGGTTGTAGTAAATTTGTACATTTGTGCAATTTTTGCGTAGTGTGCCCCGGTAATTGTAACAAAATATTAACGTTTTCACCACCCTTAATTGCAAAGTGACTAAATTTTAAAAATGTGTTGTGTGTGTGACCATCGTACAAAAAGAATCTATTTCTTCAATGTTGACTTTATGTAGTCCACGAAGTGTTGAAACCACTTAACAAAAAGTATATTCCCCCGAAATTTCTACTACACTTGCTCCCTCTACTTCAGAGAGTTATTAAATGTTTTCGTTTAAAAATAAGCATTCGCAGTACAAATAAGCTCGATGCACTGGCATCAATTATATTTACATGTCTTTTTCCAGAACATAGAATTTAGGCAACTAGCTGTTCCTTTATATTATAGTAAAAATAAACATAACTGTTTTAGAAGAGAGAGTGCTTATTTAACGTTATTAACAATTGTCATCTCTCTTATCTGATTTTTACAAAACAACCGCAATTGCACTGAAACAAGTTGACCTGTGCAATTTAAGTCAATATGTATTCAAGAGATTGCGCTAATTGTTGCTACGATTCAATATTAAACGAATTTTGAAAGAGTTGCGATTTAGGAGACTGATACCTTTCTGTTATACGTACATTTATAATCCACCATAATGCCGTCCATGTTTCACAAATGTTATCTATAATCCATACGGAGTGTGGTGGGTATAATAACGAATAGTTTGCTTGCTAATATTATATGAAAATAGTCAGTTATTTGCAGTTGCTTCGAAAAAAAATTGTAGCGGGATAGCGCCTACCGAGTTACCAATTCGTAATCAAGTATTAAAAAAAAACTGGTTCGATTTGTAAAAAAGTAACACTAATATGTCGTCGACGTGATTGGTCAAATGCAATTGTTGCTGTAATGAACGAATGATCCGAATACAATTCGATGTCATTCACAACAATGAAGCATTTTAAGAGCAACCGCACAAAGATCTTCATCTGTCAGTAGACAACATTCATTTAAAAGTTAGAGATCATTTGCAACGTCGGACGTTTATCAAGTAAGTAAAAATAGACATGTCGATGCCGATTTTCACAATAAAATAATGTTTATCCATGAAACCCACCTTCATTTAATTAGCTACCTGAGCAGGTAAAATTGTCGCATTTGCAGTGAAAAAAATTCATATGCTTTACAAAAAAAAAAAATGAATCCAGTAATATGGATTATTTCGGACTGATGGAACTACTACCAAATTGATGAATTGGACTTGGACGACAATTAAAACAACAACGCCGCCATATTCCAAATTGGCTTATGCCACCGTATCAGTATCAGTATCGACAGTTGAGTAGATTGATGTCTTACTAAGTTGATTGGTAAGTGTTGAATAAAAAACATGAAATACCAACGGAGAAAGTATCGGTGTCTACCAGATACTCAAAAATATCTATTATGCTCACTACTAATGCTTTTCAAGGAATTTTAGAGAGGCACGTAAAATTTCACAGTAGACCGAAAAGATTCATTCACACTGCATATCTTTGCTGTGTTGAATGCTACGTGAAATTTTAAAGAATATTACTTGCTAAGGCGTTTCGCATAATAAGTGTAGAAAAAAAAGATATAAAATCTATACTCTCCAGCGTGATGAACATCCGGAAACATAACGGCAATAAATTGCAAAACTTTCTTCGATCCTTTCGCTCACTACCTGTTTCATAATACCAAATGTTGAAGAAAAAGAAATGCCTCCGGCATCAAAAATGGATAATGTTTTTTCACACGGCTGTTTTTAGAAACACGTTCGGATAGTATATTACGTGCAAGAAAAATTCTTAACATGGCAAACATTTAATTACAGCGTGAAACATATTTGGTTGTAATAAATAGCGCGACAGTGGTGCCTCTAAGAACGAAAACATTTACGATTTAGTAGCCGCGTGAAAGTATGGCCGAATTGCTCACAAATACACATTTATAAAAATTGTGACAGATTCTTAAATAGAAAAGGAGGGAACATTACTAGGTATCGTATATTATAGGAGTTAAGGTATTTCCCTGTTAACAATTTCCCTTATCACTATTTAAATTAAAAATAGAGAGTTGCCACTAGTGCTCGACGTAAATCTATCAAAAAAAACTGTTTTCTTAGCATTTACATTCTAAATGAAATATTAAAAAAATTTAGAACATATGTTTTCGAAATTAGTGAATTTATATTGACAACCATAAGACCCACCAGAACAAACATAAAAAGAAAGGGTAAATGCCATATTTCTTCCTCCATCTTTTTGTGACAATGCACAAATATTTTAGGTAAACGTATTCTTGTAAACATTATAATAATAAATGGTCTTTACTGAAAATCATATTCAATGCTACATATAATGAATATACAACGTGCCTCCGAATGGAGTTGAGAAGAAGAAAAGTCTATGTTGCTAATTTTACGACGAACGGTTGTTCTTTCTGAAAAAAATATGTTTTTTTCAAAACAAAATTTTTAAAAAGAATTTTGTTTACTATGAAAACAAAATCGAAATCAAATGTACAGAGTGTTTGTTAACGATAAAAAAAAAAAACACTTCTTTTTGTTTACGATTGTAAAACCATGTTTTTTTTCTTAGCTTCTTGCAGAAGCGAGGGCGCACGTCCAACTTATATTGAATTCATCAATATGGCGCTCTTGGAATCTCAAAAACATTACAAAATTAAATAACGTGCAATTCAACCAAAACAACATAATTTTCCAAACATGTTAACAAATATAAGTAATAAAATGAACACAAAATGTTTTGTCTCTTTCATTTGTCTATAGGAAGAACACATACTTGTGATATTGAACGTTTCTATACTTTGTTGTTGCACTGTACATTCACAACACGCGTTATGTTGTCTACTCCCGGATGAAGTTCTATGATGTGGCCCAGTGCCCATCTTGATGGTGGTAAGTTTCTTCCTTTAGAAGGACTAATTGGATCGGTTCATGGAAGTTCATGGATATACTTCTTAGACTATTTGGACTAAAAATGTTGAACCAATTGCTGCAAGTGCTGGTATCGATTGTATCGGTGTATGGGTGTATCTATGAGATTTGGTTCAGGAATAATTGTAAAGGATCGACCAATAAGGAAATGAGCTGGTGTTAAAGCACTTGTATCGTTTGAATCGGAACTGAGTTGTGTTAGTGGCCTCGAATTTAAGATACTCCCAATTCGAACAAGGGACGGTTTGAAGTTCTTCGTAGATTAACTTTTCATTGACGCTTCGTACGCCTGCTTCCCAAAGACTACCAAAGTGAGGAGAGTTCGACGATATAAAATGCCAGTTATTCTTTTCGCTTGATGCAAAATCTTCCACGTTCGGTTTCACAGTTGTTAACAGGTCTCTAAAAGATTCCATTTTGTTATTCGCTCCATAAAAATTGGTACCATTATCGTCAAAAAAATGTAGGGCTTTTCCGCATCTTGCTAAAAATCTTCTCAAGGCAGCTGAAAATGCGTCCGTTGATAAACCAGTAACTAATTCTAGATGAATGGCTTTTGTTGAAAAGAACACAAATAAACAAAGGTAACATTTGATTATTTTACAATCCTGTCCGTCGTCCTGATTTATATTTTAGGGGAAGCGGCCCGGCATAGTCAACTGCAGTTGTATGGAACGGTGGCGCTATGAACATTCTTTGTGAAGATAAAGATACGTTTTGCCGTTGCCAAAAATGGGCCAAAATTGTTCTCTGATGGAACTTAACAAAAGTTTAGTTTAGGGCCAGGGTGATGTAATTTTCTATGTTCGTGACTGAATATTATATTAAATTAAATTAAATTAATGGTGAACTTTTGGCAGTAAAATCGGGTGACGTTTAGCATACGAAAATTCAGATAATTGTAGTCTGGCTCCAAAGCGTAAAATTCCCTGTGCATCCAAAATGGCGTCAAATTTAATAAATTACTTCCGAAATGAAGTTGCCTTTTATTTTTCAAATTTAGAGTATCCTTGAAACATTCCTTCTGCACAAGATTGACTAAAATCGAAATGGGATTTGTCTAATTTAGGAACTGATAAGGAATCGAATTTTCTCTTATTCGTGGATAGAAAACAATTTTGTTTAAAACTCATACACCATGCAATTATTCGTTTAAGTCTATTCAGAAATGAATAATTCTTGACGGGAAATGTTTCAATGTCTGTAGTAACCATAGTGTAATGTTTATTTGCTTCTGGAACTTCTTAAGTAGTTGGCATATCAACCTGATACGGCCAAAATTGCCCACACTGTGATAGCCATTGTGGACCTTCCCAAATTTTGTATTGTTTTTTTTTATTAATTCCTCGCGATTGTAAATCAGCTACGTTATCAATGGAATGTGTACATTGCCAATGGATAGGATTCGACAATCTTTGTATTTCTGATGTCCTATTTGCGACGTATGTTCACTCCACTCGGTGGGAGGTGATTGCATCCACTGAATTGCTATTTGGCAAGCACACCAATAAGATTCTTGAGCAATTTCAATGTCTAAAGATGATTTGAATCTATGTGATAATTAAGCAGCAAGAACTGCTGCATTCAATTCTAAGCGTGGGAGAGATATAGATTTTAATGGTGTTACTTTTGGCAGCTATTAGTTCGACCATAATAACGTTATGTAAATTAATTGACCTTAGATATATACAAGCTCCGTGAGCCTTTTCAGGGACATCAGGGAAGACGTGTAATTCAACGTGAATAGAATTTTTAAGTAGCATATGTCTTGATATAGTAATTTGTCGTAAACATTTCAATTTGTTTACAAAATTTATCCGTTTTGTGTGAATGTTTAATGGAACCGATTCGTCCCAACTCACGTTTAACTGCCAACGTTGGCGAATTAGCAATTTTGCAGTAACGATCACAGGTGCTAATGACCCTAATGGATCGAATAACCTCGGAGTTTCAGAAATCCAAATATTTCATCGAAATATTTGGGATATGATAAGAAAATGTGTCAGACGTTGAAAATACCTAAAGTTAATAAATCCTTCAGTAATAAGTCCTTCAGTAATCCCCGATCCAACATTACTAGCATTGCTAGCCCATTTTCTTAAGTGAAAACCTGCGAAATTCGACTGAGGGAGATTGCATCTACACTGAGTTTAATATTACTTAGTTCCGATAGTGATTTAGCTCCTGTGAGCATATCATCTACATAAAAATCTTGTGTGATAATGCGAGATTCTATTGGGTACCATTGTTCATTTTCGTGAGCTAGTTCATGTATGTTCTTCTTATTGAGAGAAACGGAGCAGCTATGGTTCCGTATATAACCGTATTTAGTTGGTAGCTTTGAAGAATCTCATTACTGCCGTTTCTCCACAAGATACTTAGGTATTTTCTAGCGTTAGGATGAATCCATATACAACGGTACATTTTTTGAATGTCGCCGATGTGTACGTAAGGATGAGTTCGAAATCTTGCGATAATAAAAGTAACTTCGTTTTGTATTTGTAGCCCATTGCATTGAAGATCGTTTATGTTTAAACCAAAATCTAATTTACACGAGTCGTCGAAAACAACCCTTAATTTTGTCGTTTCGCTAGATTTCCGCAGTACTGCATGATGCGACAGAAAAAAATAAATTTCGGTAACGTCTGCTCGTGTTATGTGACCTAAAGCTTCGTATTCACTCATAAACAGTA
>JAIOKQ010000326.1:0-15068 GCA_020654165.1 Oryctes rhinoceros
CTGAATAAAAAGTATCGCATAATTTAGCTTTGAATCATAAAAGTATCGCATAATCTTTGTTTGTAGCATAAAGTTGTAAATATACTTTAATGCGCTCTAAGATATAATTTCTATGATTGTTTAAATAAAATACAGGCCAAATAAAAACAAGAACTCATACTTGAGATTTTTATTAAAACAAGAAATTATAATTTTGGAAAGAAAAAATGTCATAACAGTAGCTTTTAATACTGAGTATTGCCACCTCTGGCTCTTATGACCGCTCGCATACGGTTTGGCAGAGATTCGATTAACCTCCGTATATAAGCCTGATCCAAATTCTCCCACTCCATGCAGGTCCGCTGGGGCAACATTTTGGGTTCGTATCCGTCTGTGAAGGAGGTCCCACACGTGCTCGATGGGGTTCATGTCCGGACTTACCGCAGGCCAATCTAAAACTAGAATACCAACATCATTAAGGTATTCCTGGACGGTTATTGCAACATGCGGTCGTGCATTAACATGAATTCGTTTCCTATAATTGGCGCATATGGTACTACATGTTCTTCTAAAATGTCCGTTATATACCTGTGGGCAGTCAGTGTACCTCTGTCTACTGGTACTAACTCTGTACGACCTGTTAAACAGATGCCTCCCAAACCATAATAGAGCCACCAGCGAAATTAGGTCTAGGTCTGATATTACACTGCGAATAGCGCTCACCGTCTCGTCTGTACACTGAGATACGCCTATCTGAGGTGTAAAGACCAAATCTTGACTCATCTGTGAAGAGTATATTGGCCCAGTCATTAATGTTCCAATTTACATGTTTTCTGGCAAACCTTAAGCGAGCCACTCGGTGGCTCCTATTGAGACGAGGGGCTGTTACAGCTACTCTAGCTCTTAATCCACTCTGTCGTAACCTATTTCGAATAGTTTGAGTACTCACACGAGTATTTCTGACTCTAGCCAAGTCGTTCTACGATTGTCTCGCTGTTACATGTCTTTGACGTAATGCTTGTAGTAGTAAATAGCGGTCATCTTGGCGAGTAGAACATCTTGGACGACCTGGTACAGGTCTTCTACTGTAATTGCCTGTTTCCCTATATCTGGCTACGGCTCTAGAAACACTTGACTGATTGATGTTCATCAAATTAGCAACGTATGCTTGAGATCGTCCATCTTCGATTAAAGCAACTATAGCAGCCACTTGTTCTGAAGTTAAATTGCTCGTTTTAGTTTTAAAAGCGTTGGTACAGAACTCTGACTTCGCACTTTAAAATTTGTCCGTATAGGAAGACTTTCAATAAACAACTGAACAAACCTTACACATATGCATTTTTCTAAATGTGTTCTTTTAGAAAAAAAAGTAAAGAAGCTGTGTTCCATGATTTCGTTAGTGTTTTTATAGTTCACATACACGAGGCAAACTTTTTGTGAACGTATAAAAATATCTTGGTTTATAAATGCCCTTTTTTAGTTTATGCGATACTTTTTTGGCGGAGTGTATTTAATAACGATTTAGAAAATATTAATATTAATATTCACTACGTATTACAGTTAAAAAAAGAACTATAAATCTGTGTTGGGAAAATATTTAGAACAAAGAGACATGCAATACATTTATAATTTTGTAAAACTCATTTTGTAATATTTTCTTATTAAACATTAGTTCAAGTTTATTCAAGAAATTGTTATAAATTTTCAATAAATATAACCGCAAATATAGTTTATGGTTAATTTCAAAATTATGAAAGTGGTACTAATATCTTTAGAATTACCAAGATTTTTTAATTATTATTATTTATTAATTAAACTAATTGAAAATTAAATTTATCCTTTAAAGAGTTATAATATAATATTCCATCGATATTTAAAATTAGAAACATGGAAATTGTTTTTTGAAATAAAAAGCATACTCTTTTAGTGTTTTGGAGAATTACGGGATAAAATAGGCGATAGAATTTTTCATTGGAATTCTAAAATATTTCAAATCAATAACGTGAAATGTCGTATACAAGCTCCCATTTAAGTTATTTAAAAAAGATATTTCATAATTTTTGGAAAACCTTTCCTTAAGTAGGGTAAGTTAAGAGTAAACAATTTGGAATGGTTGAGCAGGTTCCGAAATTCATTTCCAAATTTCATCTTTCCAAATTGAAAGTTACGAGACTTCTAATCGAACCTGCTGGCAAAATTTCATGTTTTTGATTTCAACAGTTGCGGCTCTACATTGATGGATATATACATACATTGTTCTTAAAATTTGAAATGAAGAATCGGTCATGAATGGAAGCAACAGATAGTAAAGATGAAAATGAATGTTAAAATCGTAATGCACAATGCATAAATAATGCAATAAATTTAAAATAGAAAATCTGAATATTTGTTTTTGGAATTATATCTTTAATCCCAAACCTCCATTTCCCTTCTGTAGAGACCGAAGATAAAAATACTGAAACTAAACGTGTTTCGGGTTTGTACCGTGTCATGTCGTCGTTAGGATAAAAACTCGACGTTTCCCCCACAATTGTATGCGGCTTCTTCAGGAGAGTGATAGGCAATAGTTAGCACGGTAGCTCAACGTGTAAATCACTCTAGAGGCGAAACTAACTGAACGGGAAGCAGTTAATCGCAGTAATCGTCATCAACTGCTTATTTTAACTAAACGACATGACACGGTTCAAACCCGGAACACGTTTAGTTTCAACAGACTCTGGCCGTGGAAGCCTGTGTTATTTGTGTTTACACTTATTGTAAATAATGCTACGACATCTGAATGTCGTGCCTTCGATACATTTGTAATCAGTATAATGCCTTTACTACAGCATATCAACAACAAGCTTATTCTTAGTTTTCTTTTAATTCCAAAATAAAAAAAAAAAAATTCGCCGCTTCCTAAGCTCAGTTCTCATTTTTTTAAAGCGACGATGAAAAAAGTACTAATCATGTATGTACTGTTATATCATAATGAATTAGTTTATGCGTGTTTACTTAAATCATCTTAAAATGTGATAATTTATTAGATCTTTCATTTTTGTATTTGTATTTGTCTTTCTACTATTCCAAACTATGATAATCGTTCTTCAACTTTCGTGTTACTGTATATTTTTTAATTGAAATAAATGAATTTGCATGTATGTACAGTGACATTTTTATGTCTTGTCTCCCCTTGAGACGATGCGCTTGGATTATTGTAGAATTAGCAGGTAGATTTTATTACCGGGAATATTCCCAATACAATACAAACGGTTCTGTGGTTCTATTTGCTGATCCTAAGTACCTGGTCTCGCCACGAGGAAGACAGTATGTATATTTAGCGGTTGCAAAGAGGAGACAGAAGATAAACAAACTACTGTACATTTATACATTTTAGACTACATTTCTCAAGGGAAAGGAAAGAATTTCATTATGTGCACCTAAACGACAATGTGTTTGTTTTACTTAACGCAAGTGCTGTAATAGAATTGGATCGACCCAAATTTGAGTTGCATTTGAGTAGTTGAATGGTTAATCAACATTTTTGATGTGACGAAATTCTTCAATGTTAACCTCGTGCTTATATTGTTAATTAAATTTAAAATGGAACAAAGTACAAGAATACCCTATTCAAATAATTTAAATTATTCATGAAGTAGAACAGATCTGTATGCTTCCACCATTAATATTCTTAATGTTAATTCTGTTATTTTTCGAACGGTAGATAAATAATTAAAGCACCGGAATAGTTATGCGAGCGACGTATAAGTTTACTGGCATTCGGAATGTTGCGCATAAATGTTTTGTAATCAAGTCAGCTTCTGGTGAGAAGGTTCGTTGTAGAGTACACTTATTTGGCCTGAAAACGATGTTCTCGTTAATTAGAAAACAATAACGAACGGTTTCCATTTAAAACGCGGCAGTAATTCTTTCTTTCTCACAAAAACGCCGGCAAAATCAGTCATATGTACTGCGACAGATTTAAGAACTCAATTAGAATTTAAACTACGTATTGTGTGTGCAGTAACAATGCAACGTGCTGTTACAAGGAATGCTGCCGGAAGTAACACAATTGTTAAGTGAAATCATGTACACTTGCTTCGTTAAATACATACAGCTGTGATTGTAATAAGGGGGCGTTCTGTATCTATTACCAGTAAATTCTATTCACTATAGGTATGTATTTACATCTTCCATGTTAACATTGGAACCCATTAAGGTCTATACGAACATTTTTTTTTGTCGTGTTAGACGCAGATGTGAAGTAAAACTGCACTTATAGAGTTTACCTAATTGGAAAGTGAACGTGCATGCGTAGATGATTCAATGGCTTTGAATGAATCATTTCTATTAGATTGATCAATCCTCTCTTTGTTTTCAAGAAGGTCTAAGAAGTAAGAGCTTGTGAAAATCCGATGGTTCTTCAACGTTCTTACTGTTAATCTTTTATTTTAATAATAAATTCTTCCATGATGCAGAGTTATCAAAATCGTATATAAGAAATTGTACATAATATGGAGGATGTAAAAGGTCCATTTAAAAAAGCCGGTTGTACTAACTTATAGAAAGCTATATAATTTTCCATTTTACCACTTTCAATGCATGTTTAAAACAGTCTCTCTCCCATCAGTTTATGCGTATAGTCACCACTAGTGAGAACTGTTGTTACTGGTTAGGTATTTTTTTGCCGTTTGAATTATTGGAGGAAATGGAAAAATTTTGTAATGGATATTCTTATAAAGGTATATGATTACTAGCTTCTTCACCTGTAGTATGTGAATCATCTAAGGAAAAACTGGCTTTGATATTTACATCATTAAAAACAAATTAATTCACTGGCAAGCTCGCCTTAAAGGAACTAGCAGCATTCACGTAATATGCTTTACAACAGAACCTGACCTGTGTTGATGTTGATCTATTAACATTCTGTCTAACTGCGCTAAGGTCTTTGAGCGGTTACTTTATAATTTACTTTAGGCTGTATAACAACGTTAAACCATTTTTATCTCTCTACCAGCATGGTTTTATTACGGGTCGATCTACTGCTACCAATTTGATTGAACTAACGCAGTACATCAGCGAATGTGTTGATAATCACCAGCGACTAGACGTAATTTATACTGACTTTAGTAAAGCCTTTGATACGATAGATCGCGCGATACTTTTGTCCAAACTGTCTTCCAATGGATGTTGTTCTAGTGCTATAGTACTAATTATTTCTTATCTCTGCAACCGTTCCTGCTACGTTCATTACAACGGATTTATTTCCCGACCTTTCATTGCAACAAGTGGCGTACCTCAGGGTTTTAACCTGGGGCCGCTTCTTTTTAATATTCACTTAAACGACCTTTACTTAAATGAAGTAACATTTTCATTTAAATAAACGCCACTTTTCAGAAAATGCTTTTTGGCTTTTTTGGCTTTTTATTTAGAACATGTAAACATTTTTCCAATGATAATGCGTTGAAGGTTGTGTACTTTTCCCTTGTCCGCTCAAAATTGGAATCTGCATCGTTGGTTTGGTACCCTCATCATCATTATCTTCAGCTTGAAATTGAACGTATTCAGAAAAGATTTCTGAAATACCTTTCATTCAAATCCGATGGTACATACCCTCCTTGCGGCACTGATTATGGCAGCTTACTCTGTAGACACAGTATTGACTCGCTCTCTCGTCGGAGAGAGACATCTAGTGCCAAGTTCTTGTTGAGGCTGATGAACAATGCTGTTGATTCGCCGGCTTTACTTTCCAAAATTTTCTTTGTAATTCCACGATACAACCATGGATCTACCAACACTTTTGAAACACCTATAGCACATTTTTATATAATAAGCACCAACTTCATATGATAAGCACCGTTATGTCCATTTCATGTTTAATTCCTTCCTTTTTGTACTATTATTTTTAATAACTTCCTTTTTCCTATTATTTTTATTTTTCTTTGGTTCCTTTATAATTTAAGGAATACAATATATACTTTAATTTTCTTTTTTTTGTTTTATATTCACTCAATTCTTCTTTGTATTTAGCCCTGTTACTGGAGTTGCATTCAGTTGAGCATTAAAGATTTATTATTACTATTATTATTATTAACCAATTGTCCAAAGCTTGGTTGTAGTAAATTTGTACATTTGTGCAATTTTTGCGTAGTGTGCCCCGGTAATTGTAACAAAATATTAACGTTTTCACCACCGTTAATTGCAAAGTGACTAAATTTTAAAAATGTGTTGTGCGTGTGACCATCGTACAAAAAGAATCTATTTCTTCAATGTTGACTTTACGTAGTCCACGAAGTGTTGAAACCACTTAACAAAAAGTATATTCCCCCGAAATTTCTACTACACTTGCTCCCTCTACTTCAGAGCGTTATTAATAAAGAGTCCAAACGATGTGCCCGAGCATTGGCGTTGCGCGGGGAGTTTACCAGAATAACAGTGCGCTTATTTAAAAATAAATATATTGAATCACTTTACAAAACGTTAAGAAAAACATAAATAACTTACCTAACATGTTTACATTGTTGCAGAAATATCCGGATGTGCGCGATGAAGTAATTGCACCATCATATATGTTTCTGTATTAGTCTCCGAAAGGTTCGTACGTAGCGACGTAAATAAATGCTTATATGCTGAAAAGGATTGTTCGACGTTGAGAGATGTTATATTTGCATAGTTAAAGTGCTCTTTGTATCTGTACAACGTATCTTCAGTATTGGTAAAAAGTTGCCGTAATTTTGTAAAATCTACATTTTTATCTAATACACTATTAAATTTTTCACGAACACAAACACTTTTTTCATCATCAAGGATATGCAGCGCTAATTCTACGTGGTCAATAATTGCTAATGAGTCCGATAAGGACAGCGCACTGTTCTGTAACTTTTTTATTGCATCCACTATTGGAATGTAACTGTCGTAAATAATTTTTAAATTTGCTGCAACTTGAGGATTTTTAAATTGAACCTGACTGAGCCTTATTGCAGCCGCTTCTTTGCCGTCTAGATGTAAAACTACTGATTTAATTTTTTCAAAATGTTTATAATAATAGAATGCTGCTTCTAACCACGTACCCCATCGTATAAGAATTGGTTGCGGCGGCTCGGGTATGTCAGGACACTGCGAATGAAATAGGCGAATACTTTTCGGAGATTTAAGAAAAACCGCTTTCGTTTGTCCTATTAGTTTATCCACATCAGGATAACTTGTACGTATAATGTTTGCTACAAGGTGTAAAGCGTGAAGCAAACATGTGACGTGCAGCAGGTTTGGTTGAATCGTTTTGAGTAATTTTGCTGTGGAACACATAACCGCGGCAGCATCGGTAACTAACATTAACAGTTGCTCCGGTAAAATTTCAAATTTGTGTAGTGTTTCTATTAATACACTACGTATCGCCGTGGCAGTACAATCTTGCATTCGTTTACAGGCTAGTAAATAAGGGTCAGAAGATCCTTGTGGGGTCAGCGTCCTTACGACAATGGATAGGATGGACTGTTTTTTAATATCTGTAGTTTTGTCCATTGTCAACCAAAGGTATTTATTTTTCACCGTTTTTTTCGTAAAATTTACAATTCTTTCACGCACTGATGGTACGTAATTGTGTAGCGCATTTTTAGATGGTAATTTCCACGTAGGATTGTATTTATTCCAAAACTGGCGAAACATTGGGTGTTGGACTTTATGTATTGCTATATTGGTCGCAATTAGCATCATTGTTAAATCAACCACAAATTCATTATACGATTTGCGTCTAATCTTTTTCAATTTATGTTTGTCACTATTTATATGTCTTTGACACTGACTCGCTTTCCAAGATAATAAAGTTGTTTCACAAACTAAACATTTCACTGCCTTACTGTCATATATTAAATCGGGAAACCGATGTATAAATTTATTTACTACGGTAGCAGACAACCGATTTGACGCATTATTTTTACGACCTCGCAACATTTTCAACGTATACTTTAACACGTTAGAACGGCAACTAAATGCATCGTTTATTTTTACTACTTATGTGAGAGCGGAGTTTACCCCACTCTGCTCTCGCATCGACGCTACTGGTCGGGCACATCGTTTGGACTCTTTAGTTATTAAATGTTTTCGTTTAAAAATAAGCATTCGCAGTACAAATAAGCTCGATGCACTGGCATCAATTATATTTACATGTCTTTTTCCAGAACATAGAATTTAGGCAACTAGCTGTTCCTTTATATTATAGTAAAAATAAACATAACTGTTTTAGAAAAGAGAGTGCTTATTTAACGTTATTAACAATTGTC
Organism: Oryctes rhinoceros; assembly: GCA_020654165.1. Classification (NCBI taxonomy): domain Eukaryota; kingdom Metazoa; phylum Arthropoda; class Insecta; order Coleoptera; family Scarabaeidae; genus Oryctes; species Oryctes rhinoceros. The sequence goes on from JAIOKQ010000326.1 coordinate 8,238, forward strand.
ATCTCTCTTATCTGATTTTTACAAAACAACCGCAATTGCACTGAAACAAGTTGACCTGTGCAATTTAAGTCACTATGTATTCAAGAGATTGCGCTAATTGTTGCTACGATTCAATATTAAACGAATTTTGAAAGAGTTGCGATTTAGGAGACTGATACCTTTCTGTTATACGTACATTTATAATCCACCATAATGCCGTCCATGTTTCACAAATGTTATCTATAATCCATACGGAGTGTGGTGGGTATAATAACGAATAGTTTGCTTGCTAATATTATATGAAAATAGTCAGTTATTTGCAGTTGCTTCGAAAAAAAAAAATTGTAGCGGGATAGCGCCTACCGAGTTACCAATTCGTAATCAAGTATTAAAAAAAAACTGGTTCGATTTGTAAAAAAGTAACACTAATATGTCGTCGACGTGATTGGTCAAATGCAATTGTTGCTGTAATGAACGAATGATCCGAATACAATTCGATGTCATTCACAACAATGAAGCAGTTTAAGAGCAACCGCACAAAGATCTTCATCTGTCAGTAGACAACATTCATTTAAAAGTTAGAGATCATTTGCAACGTCGGACGTTTATCAAGTAAGTAAAAATAGACATGTCGATGCCGATTTTCACAATAAAATAATGTTTATCCATGAAACCCACCTTCATTTAAATGGCTACCTGAGCAGGTAAAATTGTCGCATTTGCAGTGAAAAAAATTCATATGCTTTACAAAAAAAAAAAATGAATCCAGTAATATGGATTATTTCGGACTGGTGGAACTACTATCAAATTGATGAATTGGACTTGGACGACAATTAAAACAACAACGCCGCCATATTCCAAATTGGCTTATGCCACCGTATCAGTATCGACAGTTGAGTAGATTGATGTCTTGCTAAGTTGATTGGTAAGTGTTGAATAAAAAACATGAAATGCCAACGGAGAAAGTATCGGTGTCTACCAGATACTCAAAAATATCTATTATGCTCACTACTAATACTTTTCAAGGAATTTTAGAGAGGCACGTAAAATTTCACAGTAGACCGAAAAGACTCATTCACACTGCATATCTTTGCTGTGTTGAATGCTACGTGAAATTTTAAAGAATATTACTTGCTAAGGTGTTTCGCATAATAAGCGTAGAAAAAAAAAGATATAAAATCTATACTCTTCAGCGTGAAGAACATCCGGAAACATAACGGCAATAAATTGCAAAAAAAAACTTTCTTCGATCCTTTCGCTCACTACCTGTTTCATAATACCAAATGTTGAAGAAAAAAGAAATGCCTCCGGCATCAAAAATGGATAATGTTTTTTCACACGGCTGTTTTTAGAAACACGTTCGGATAGTATATTACGTGCAAGAAAAATTCTTAACATGGCAAACATTTAATTACAGCGTGAAACATATTTGGTTGTAATAAATAGCGCGACAGTGGTGCCTCTAAGAACGAAAACATTTACGATTTAGTAGCCGCGTGAAAGTATGTCCGAATTGCTCACAGATCCACATTTATAAAAATTGTGACAGATTCTTAAATAGAAAAGGAGGGAACATTACTAGGTATCGCATATTATAGGAGTTAAGGTATTTCCGTGTTAACAATTTCCCTTATCACTATTTAAATTAAAAATAGAGAGTTGCCACTAGTGCTCGACGTAAATCTATCAAAAAAAACTGTTTTCTTAGCATTTACATTCTAAATGAAATATTAAAAAAATTTAGAACATATGTTTTCGAAATTAGTGAATTTATATTGACAACCATAAGACCCACCAGAACAAACATAAAAAGAAAGGGTAAATGCCATATTTCTTCCTCCATCTTTTTGTGACAATGCACAAATATTTTAGGTAAACGTATTCTTGTAAACATTATAATAATAAATGGTCTTTACTGAAAATCATATTCAATGCTACATATAATGAATATACAACGTGCCTCCGAATGGAGTTGAGAAGAAGAAAAGTCTATGTTGCTAATTTTACGACGAACGGTTGTTCTTTCTGAAAAAAATATATTTTTTTCAAAACAAAATTTTTAAAAAGAATTTTGTTTACTATGAAAACAAAATCGAAATCAAATGTACAGAGTGTTTGTTAACGATAAAAAAAAAAAACACTTCTTTTTGTTTACGATTGTAAAACCATGTTTTTTTTCTTAGCTTCTTGCAGAAGCGAGGGCGCACGTCCAACTTATATTGAATTCATCAATATGGCGCTCTTGGAATCTCAAAAACATTACAAAATTAAATAACGTGCAATTCAACCAAAACAACATAATTTTCCAAACATGTTAACAAATATAAGTAATAAAATGAACACAAAATGTTTTGTCTCTTTCATTTGTCTATAGGAAGAACACATACTTGTGATATTGAACGTTTCTATACTTTGTTGTTGCACTGTACATTCACAACACGCGTTATGTTGTCTACTCCCGGATGAAGTTCTATGATGTGGCCCAGTGCCCATCTTGATGGTGGTAAGTTTCTTCCTTTAGAAGGACTAATTGGATCGGTTCATGGAAGTTCATGGATATACTTCTTAGACTATTTGGACTAAAAATGTTGAACCAATTGCTGCAAGTGCTGGTATCGATTGTATCGGTGTATGGGTGTATCTATGAGATTTGGTTCAGGAATAATTGTAAAGGATCGACCAATAAGGAAATGAGCTGGTGTTAAAGCACTTGTATCGTTTGAATCGGAACTGAGTTGTGTTAGTGGCCTCGAATTTAAGATACTCCCAATTCGAACAAGGGACGGTTTGAAGTTCTTCGTAGATTAACTTTTCATTGACGCTTCGTACGCCTGCTTCCCAAAGACTACCAAAGTGAGGAGAGTTCGACGATATAAAATGCCAGTTGATCTTTTCGCTTGATGCAAAATCTTCCACATTCGGTCTCTAAAGGATTTCATTTTGTTATTCGCTCCATGAAAATTGATATCATTATCGCTAAAAATATGTAGCGCTTTTCCGCATCTTGCTAAAAATCTTCTCAAGGCAGCTAAAAATGCATCCGTTGATAAACCAGTGACAAGTTCTAGATGAATGGCTTTTGTTGAAAAGCACACAAATAAACAAAGGTAACATTTGATTATTTTACAACCGCGTCCTGATTTATATTTTAGGGGAAGCGGCCCGGAATAGTCAACTGCAGTTGTATGGAACGGTGGCGCTATGAACATTCTTTGTGGAGATAAAGATACGTTTTGCCGTTGCCAGAAATGGGCCAAAATTGTTCTCTGATGGAACTTAACAAAAGTTTAGTTTAGGGCCAGGGTGATGTAATTTTCTATGTTCGTGACTGAATATTATATTAAATTAAATTAAATTAATGGTGAACTTTTGGCAGTAAAATCGGGTGACGTTTAGCATATGAAAACTCAGATAATTGTAGTCTGGCTCCAAAGCGTAAAATTCCCTGTGCATCCAAAAATGGCGTCAAACTTAATAAATTACTTCCGAAATGAAGTTGCCTTTTATTTTTCAAATTTAGAGTATCCTTGAAACATTCCTTCTGCACAAGATTGACTAAAATCGAAATGGGATTTGTCTAATTTAGGAACTGATAAGGAATCGAATTTTCTTTTATTCGTGGATAGTAAACAATTTTGTTTACAACTCATACACCATGCAATTATTCGTTTAGGTCTATTCAGAAATGAATAATTCTTGACGGGAAATGTTTCAATGTCTGTAGTAACCATAGTGTAATGTTTATTTGCTTCTGGAACTTCTTAAGTAGTTGACATATCAACCTTATACGGCCAAAATTGCCCACACTGTGATAGCCATTGTGGACCTTCCCAAATTTTGTATTTTTTCTTGATTAATTCCTCGCGATTGTAAATCAGCTACGTTATCAATGGAATGTGTACATTGCCAATGGATAGGATTCGACAATCTTTGTACTTCTGATGTTCTATTTGCGACGTATGTTCACTCCACTCGGTGGGAGGTGATTGCATCCACTGAATTGCTATTTGGGAAGCACACCAATAAGATTCTTGAGCAATTTCAATGTCTAAAGTTGATTTGAATTTATGTGATAATTAAGCAGCAAGAACTGCTGCATTCAATTCTAAGCGTGGGAGAGATATAGATTTTAATGGTGCTACTCGAGATTTGGCAGCTATTAATTCGACTATAATAACGTTATGTAAATTAATTGACCTAGCTCCGTGAGCCTTTTCAGGGACATCAGGGAAGACGTGTAATTCAACGTGAATAGAATTTTTAAGTAGCATATGTCTTGATATAGTAATTTGTCGTAAACATTTCAATTTGTTTACAAAATTTATCCGTTTTGTGTGAATGTTTAATGGAACCGATTCGTCCCAACTCACGTTTAACTGCCAACGTTGGCGAATTAGCAATTTTGCAGTAACGATCACAGGTGCTAATGACCCTAATGGATCGAATAACCTCGAAGTTTCAGAAAGTATTGTGCGTTTTGTAATTTGGTCGTTCATTGAAATATTTGGGATGTGATAAGAAAATGTGTCAGACGTTGAAAATACCTAAAGTTAATAAATCCTTCAGTAATAAGTCCTTGAGTAATCCCCGATCCAACATTACTAGCATTGCTAGCCCATTTTCTTAAGTGAAAACCTGCGAACTTCGACCGAGGGAGATTGCATCTACATTGGGTTTAATATTACTTAGTTCTGATAGTGATTTAGCTCCTGTGAGCATATCATCTACATAAAAATCTTGTGTGATAATGCGAGATTCTATTGGGTACAATTGTTCATTTTCGTGAGCTAGTTCATGTATGTTCTTCTTATTGAGAGAAACGGAGCAGCTATGGTTCCGTATGTAACCGTATTTAGTTGGTAGCTTTGAAGAATCTCATTACTGCTGTTTCTCCACAAAATACTTAGGTATTTTCTAGCGTTAGGATGAATCCATATACAACGGTACATTTTTTGAATGTCGCCGATGCGTACGTAAGGATGAGTTCAAAATCTTGCGATAATGAAAGTAACTTCGTTTTGTATTTGTGGCCCATTACATTGAAGATCGTTTATGTTTAAACCAAAGTCTAATTTACACGAGTCGTTGAAAACAACCCTTAATTTTGTTGTTTCGCTAGATTTCCGCAGTACCGCATGATGCGACAGAAAAAATTAAATTTCGGTAACGTCTGCTCGTGTTATGTGACCTAAAGCTTGGTATTCACTCATAAATAGAGCTCCCCAACCGCGTGGCGCACCATAGGTGTCGATAAGGAACATAAGTAAAGTACATAAAAACAAAAGAAATAAAGAATTTTAAAACGCTTACTTTTGTAATTAGCCGTATCCAATATAGTGGGTGTTAATGCACAAGGAAAATAGTATTAGTCAGCACACGAGGAGGTAGGCACATTAAAACTGTTACCGTAAGCGCAATCCGATTTCTCAAACATCTGAAGCATTAGGAATGTTTCCACAGTCGTTTCTTTCAAGGATGTTCGTCGTTCTGAAAAAATGTTTTTATATCTTGAAAATGAACGCTCGACGTCTAATGATGTAATACACGCGTAATTAAAATAATCAGTGTAGGAGTGTATTAACGTCATCTAATATTTGTACTGACTCCGTCAGGGACAGTGCACTATTTTGTAATTTATTTATTGCCTCAAGTACTTCTCTATAATTGTTGTAAACGGTTTGTAAATCTGCTTCAACGGAAATATCTTGGAATTTATCCTGGCTTTCCTTAATAACCGCAGATTCGTTGGGATTGAATTGTAAGACGACTGATTTTATTTGCCGGAAGTATTTAAAATAATAAAACGCTGCCTTCAGCCATGTCCCCCAACGCGTAAGAATCGGCTCTGGTGGTTCGGGAATACCGGGACACTGTTTATGAAATTCACTGGTACGTTTGGGAGATTTGAGAAACACTCGTTTCGTATTTGTTATTAATGCTTTTACCTCAGGGAAATTTGCACGAATAGTTTCAGCCGGAATATGCAGAGCATGAAGTTTACAAGTAATATGTAACATCATCCCGTAATGTTCTTGAAGAGAACGACCTACACAACGCATTGTCGCGGCACCATCGGTCATGAAAATTAATACTTGAGTAGTGGCAATTTCAAATGTTTGTAAAGTATCAACGACTACGCTCTCGATAGCGTCGGCAGTACACGATTTTAGTTTTTTACTAGCTAATAAAATTCCCTTTGTAGGTTGACGAGGTTCCAGTATACGTACAATCACATTCAAAATAGAATGTTTTTTACGGTCCGTCGTTTCGTCAATACATAACCACAGTAGTTTATTTTTTATTGCAGATCTGATCCTGTTTTCAATTTCGGTACGTACACTTGGCACACATCTCCTTAAGCTTGTCTCCGACGGTAACTCAAAGTCTGGATTATATTTATTCCAAAATTCACGGAATGGTTTCTTCCTGAGTAAGGAAAACGGTAAATTACACGCAGTCAGCATATAAAATAAATCAATTATAAATTGAGTTGCCTCAGTCGGTGATACACCCAGTTTTTTATTTTTGTGTTGCTGACTATTTACATGTCTTCTACAGCCATATTTATCATTGCACATCAGAGGTATATTACAAATTTTACATATAATCTTACTTCCATTATATATTAAGTCAGGAAATTCTCCACAGAACTTTTTCACTTTGTCGGCCTGTGGGCGTTTCTTACTACGCGCGTCCGCCATACCGTCACAACCCGATCGCATACGGTAATAAACTACCGAAATGCGATGCGAGTTATTTGCTTATATATTACATTACATATCCCCCGGCCACGCCCGGCGGTACGCCTTCTGACTTGCCACGCACTTTGGGGAGCTCTACTCATAAACAGTG
>JAIOKQ010000327.1:0-54072 GCA_020654165.1 Oryctes rhinoceros
ATAATATATAACAAAGTAACGTCCCCACTTCATTACATAGTCGAATATATAGAGAAGACAAAGGCAGGTGGAATTGTTCCTCTTTGGCGGCGACTAGACAGACTAGTGTATATTCGTCTCAAGAGGAAGGGTTCGCATTGTTTACTGGTATCGCCAAGAGTCGACAAAACACGAGTCTATCTAGTCGCTGCAAAAAAGTAATAATTCTATTTACCCTTGTCATCTCTACAGTAATATATGAAATTTATCCCGAATGAACTTCGGTACTCGTTCGAAACAACGGCGGATCGATTGCGCCTAATACGAAGTCTCAGCTCTTCGTTTTGGCGGGTTTTTGAGGTAAAAAAGAAATTTTCATTTTTCAAACATTGGAACGCCGTAGCGTTCGAACGGTTGGAGCTAGGGAGTTGAGATTTCGCGCACTTGAAACGCTCGTCGAGACCTTTCGAGCGAGCCCTAACTGATAGTCGTAGCACGAGATTTAGACAAGCCGTAAAAATTTGAGCCCAAAGCGATGGGATTTCGAAAAATAGAAAAAGGAAAATTTCGTCTTTTCGAAGATCTAACTAGGCCACTCGAAGCTGCTATATCCGTGTATATTCCCAGCAAAATTTCGACCCGCTGCCCCTAAGGACTTGGGAGATGAGGGCGCTTTAAGTTTTCGAAAATGTCGCCGGGAAATCTACATCGCACCGGTTTTCCGGTGCCGCGTTGGTACACGTTCGAAAGAGAATTGAACGGCGGATCGATTGCGCCTAATCCGAAGCCGAATTAATGTCTAAATCTTGTCAATCCGTACGAGAACACCATAGCCGTTCGTTTGTGTTTACGTTAGGAAATAAGAGCGCGGATATCGCACAGGTAATAGATGGCAGCACATCATATATGTCCGATATGGAATACTATTTCAAATTATTCGTAGGTTCAAGAATAATTGTCACGAACGCAACCATTTTACTTATTGCGTCTTCCTTATTCTCAAAAGCTCTGTCTGTATACAATATAATACAATAACTCTGGGTGCCAGACGGTCTCTTTGGCATAATAATAATGTTAGATTTTTCGATAGCTTCTATGGCAGAAATATCATAGGTATCAGTTAGCAGCACAATCTAAAATTATTTTGAAGACATGCCGTACCATATCAAAGTTGCGTCTTCTATCTTTTTAATGGAGCTGTTTGGATTATGTACGTTTGATTTCTGACAGAAAATCTGTGCCAGAACTGGTCCGCACATTGCATTATGAAATACACGAAGAAATCGAATCGCTCCCATTTATTTCAACACTAACCGTTACTGCTTTACCTAATGTCAACTGTTCCTCAAAGTATTTGTGAAAAATCGTTTTACGGTGCTCTTTGCATATGTACATAGAAAATTATTTTTAAATACGAAGAACATCATTATCAACACCGTACAAAATATTTTATTTTTGGAGGGGTCATTTTGAATTAATCACGTTCCTATTTATTTGGTGTTACCTCAAACGTGTGGTGCCAAATTATTTTACCAATTGCTGAATGTTTAACATTCATTTAATCCTAGTAGCAATGGAATCCTTCTCTCGCTATTGTCATTCAACGTTTCGGATATTATTTTAATTAGCAGCAGGCTGACATTTTTTTTTCTTTTTAACCGGTTTCTCTTTTTTTTTAATAAAACTACGTTACAAATTATGAAAGATAATGGAATACAACCGCCATGTCCCAAAAAATTAAATATGCTACAAGTATTTCTTTGTGCTAGACCGAATTGTCGGCGTATAAAATGTGAAAATATAAAAGAATTAACAAGTAGTGTTTAATAAATATAGCAAAAAGAAACAATTACACTGACCAACAAGGTTTTTACTCTAAGTTAGTGACCGATGAAAATGAACAGCATATATAAAGTAAAAATGATTCGAAAAGCGGCAACCTTGGCTTAGCTCTGGTTACAGAGAAAATGCAGCTCGAGACTTTGTCGCAGTAGACATGAAATTTTGTTGATTTTTATAGTATGGCCGATAATTTGGTTTACAGCAATAATGTTTATAAACTTTCCGAAGCTTTTGGAAAACATCATGATCCCAGTTCTTGGAGATTATTCATAGACACATCAAAGGCCAGCCTAAAAGTAGTTTTGTTGCATAATGGAAACCATTATCCTTCTATTCCGATAAGTCATGCTGTTTCTATGAAAAAAACGAAAATCTGAAAATTTTATTAGAAAAGATAAAGTACGAAGACTATTCCTAGAATATTTGTGCAGATTTTAAAGTAATCGCAATTATTTTGGGAAAAACACCAAATACTGTTGCTTTTTATGTCTTTGAGAAAAACATTACGATAAGCAAGAGTGGCCACTACGACAACAGTTTATACCAGGAAAAGACAATGTACAATATTAGCCTCTAGTAGAAAAAGAAAAGATCATAATACCACCTCTCTACGTGAAGCTTGGGCTCATGAAAAACTTTGTAAAGGCACTGGATCTCGAAGGTGAAAGTTTTAAATACCTTCGTGAAAAGTTTCCAAAACTAACACAAGGGAAACTGAAACAAGGTATTTTTATTGGGCCTCTGATACGAGAAATAGTAAATGATGAAATCTTTAAAACCAAATAAACAGCGAAGGAAAAACCAGCTTGGTTCACCATGATACAAAAAAGCTGACAACTATAAAACTTTAGTAATTAATATGTTACAAGCAGTTCACGCTGCTGGCTGTAATATGCCCCTGAAAGTACACATTCTACATTCTCACTTGGATTTTTGTCCGGAAAATATGGGCGACGTTAGCGATGAACACGGTGAGAGCTTCCACCAAGACATCATGGGAATGGGGAAACGGTATCAGGAGAAATGGAATCCTGTTATGTTAGCAGATCACTGTTGGATGTTAAGAAGAGATGCTGTAGATATTGTTTATAAGAGACGGAGCAGTATTACTTCACATTTCTAATTATAATAATTCGAAATATACAGTAAATTATGATCTAATCTAAAAAACCTTTTCGTTGAAATATAAAAAAAATCGAGTTGACTTGACCTTCTACCTTTTATTAAAATAAATGTTTATACAGTCTTATTCGGATATAGTACGAAAAAAAAAAATTAGGTGATAGAAACGCATGAGTAATGCCTAAATACAAAATATTATGGTTCTATGTGCACGTAGTAACGAGAAAATGATTTTTCTTTATTCGAGTCCGACTCTGTCTTAGTTAACATATGGGAATCACCGGCAGTCGCTGAAGCAGCGTTCGGATATCCATTTACTATGCACATAGCATTCACCGTCGTTACACGCAATTGCAATGGCATCCTATACGAATATCGAATACACCGATATGATTTTGATTTATGGCGAAACAGGACAAAATAGTCTTGCGGCAGAAAATTTGTACGCGGAACGGTTTCCCAATCGGCGGCATCCATCATCCGAGACAATTGTGAGAACCGTGTATCGACTTCGAGAAACAGGATCAGTAATTCCACGTTTCGAAGGTCGTGGCCGTCATATATCACGTAGAGTTCAGCAAGCAGAAGAGCATATTTTAAACATCGTTGAGGCGGAACCAGGCATAAGTACTACAACTTTAGCCCAGCAAGTAAATGTGTCCCAAACGACGGTGCATCGAATTTTGAAAAATAATTTACTTCATCCGTATCACATCCAGCGCGTGCAAAGATTAACGGAATTAGATTATCCTCGCCGTCTTGCCTTCTGCGAGTGGTTTCAACGCACCGAAGTTCGTCAACCACGTCTTGCGTCAGTAATTCTCTTTACCGACGAATCCACGTTTACAAGAGATGGTATTTTGAATTACCATAATATTCACCACTGGGCAGACGAAAACCCACACGAGATACACCAAGGCGCCTCGCAAGTTAGGATATCTGTCAATGTTTGGGCGGGTTTAGTAGGCGATTACCTACTTGGACCACATGTGCTCCCACAACGTTTAAATACAGAATCCTATTTACAGTTCCTCCGAGATGAATTACCCGAGTATTTGGATGAGATACCACTAGCGATACGGCAGCAATTGTGGTTTACGCATGATGGAGCACCCGCGCATAGTAGTCGAGTAATTCAAGCATTTTTGAACCAAAGATTTCCACAATGGATTGGACGTGGAAGTCGTACTCCATGGCCACCTCGTAGTCCCGATCTAAATCCATTAGACTTTTTTCTGTGGGGATACATGAAAAGCTTGGTATATGATCGTCGCCCTGATATTGAAAGTGTCGAAGATCTGCGAAATCGCATTTATGTTGCAGCTCAACGCATTCGCGAAGACATGGTAAATTTTTACCATGTCTTCGCGATAAGTAATAAAGTCTTACCATAAGTAATAAATTATTTTGTCCTGTTTCGCCTAGATCGGTCCTTGTTAGGACCACCACAAATTTCATAAAAAGAAAAAGAATGTATAACTACAAATAACTCAAAACCCGACATTTCGGATGCATTAACTTTAAACATTAAGAACGCAAATCATATGGTTATCGGCATATTCAATGTAAACACATAAACACTTCGACATCAGCTGTACGACGGACTAATGCATTTCAATAGACTATTCACTATTCATAGCATCTACAATGCTTTATCGCTTTTTATTTGCATCTGGGTTAACTTTGATTCATCAGCGGTATTTGTATAATATAGGAGAAACAAAGATATGGACCGGCTTTACCTGCATTTTGGGCCCTAAAATTTGAACAAAATGTATATGTTACAAATAAATTTCTTTTTAAATTTTCAGTAACACATTGATAGGTAGTCTTCAGATTTCGGTAGCTTACGTGCTATTTACAGGTAACCCTGTACGTTTTCTATTGAAATTAGTATTTCAATAGGAAAAATTCAAATTTAAAAGTTATTTTATGGCAATATCAAAAGTTCAAATTTGTTGGCCAGTGTTATTGGTTTGTTTTGACCTTTAGGAATGATTAAGTATTTACTTAAAAATACGCAAGGCAGACGAAAACGTAAAGTATCAAATACAAAATAAAAATAAAAACAAATTAAACAAGTGAATTAGTTCGAAGACAAAACCAGCGGCAGGTGATGGTAACGTTAACGGGAGGTTAAGGACAAGGATTTGATTTCCTCGTATATTATTTCTGTTGCATATTGTGTACGTTGTATTTCACAAAAAACGTACACGAAGAAATTGTCCTCGATCTGAGCTGGTATTTCCTATTCCTCGCTCGCCTACATATACGGACTGTTCACAATTATTTGTAATTTCCACGTGTGACAATTGCTATAATTGTTTTATACTTATCCATAAGTTCCACATGTTTTACAATTGTTATAACTATTTTGCACGTACCTGTATTTTCGAAGTTCGGGTGTTGTTGGTTCCGTCGGAAGTAGATCGAATTTTTAAGAGTTGAAAAAAAAGCTGTATTGTATACGTACTACGGGCAACATCTTTATTTTTATAAAATAAAGTAATACAGAATAAGAGTATTAGTTTCAATACACGGACATATTTTGAAATGATACCCTATTGGAAAACTTTAATTTCACAATGGACGCAATTATACCGAGAAGATCGAGTATAGGGTATTAGAAATGAGAAGTCTTTCGCAAATACCTATTGAGTAGTATTGAATAAGACGAATAATTTCAATAGTTACTGTAAAAGGGCGATCTTCAGTACAAATAAACATCTCCTTTCTCTTCAAATATTCATTTTATTCTTTTAAAAGAATAACAAGTGGTAGAATTTATAATGTATTTATATATGAATGAATGTATACAAATACATTCATTTTGATACATCTAAATTTACTGTTAGACTATCATACAACTATTAAATACATGCAAAAAAGCAAGAAGTACAATACACATTACATAAAAGATAAATAAGCTTTGATCTACTTGCTTTAGCGAATAAAAGCTCGATTTCTCAAAATCTTATGCTTGTGCAGTAAATGCTCGCTTACAAATATTGTAATCGATGTTGCATGACCAAACAATAAAAGATAAAATGCCGTTTGTATATCGCTTAAGTCTAAAGCCGAAGGGTCATCGGTACCGATCAAGTTTAGTTCATATTTTTTCTTCATTATTATGTTGTTGATAAAATCCTCGTACCATTTACTCAATAGACCAGCTTGAAAAAATTTTGCGATTGCTGAATTGAACTTCTCTAAAAAAGGGAACCCTTTCGGTACAATGTAACTTAAAGGGTAAGAATTAGGACATTGCTCTAAAACGTGCAGGAGAGGAAATCCATCTGAACGCAAGAATTTAGTTTGCAACAAGAAATCGGCGTCTGATTTGCGTTCAACCGCGGCAACATCTCTGTTGTAAGCCGCGCGATATAATGAAGTACCCGGTGCACTTGGAGTTACCAATCTTTTGCGTAGTTCTTTATGAATATTTGAATAACTGTTGTTAAACATATCTGCTAAACTGGTAGAAATAAGTAAATCCGTCTGCAAAAATTGTTTTATAGTATTTATATCGCTATAATAAGATGTTACGCTGAAAGCGGTTGCTAGGGATCCCTGAAATATTCCCGTTAAAATTACATTCAGTAACATGCAAGCTGCTAGCAGGATTTTTTTAGACGAAGATTTCGTATGAACTCGTTGTGGTATAAGGAACATACTAGTTAGTATCACTAAAAAAGAGCAATTGTCTTTCTGTGAATTTATCCTGATATAATGCGTTTGGATATGTTCTAGTAGACACCATACTAGGGTAACTAGCAGAAAATTAGCAAAAATAAGTAGCCACGTATCCGTCGAAAAGCTATAAAAGATCATGATCCATTGAGGTACTCTTCTTGACTTTGGGACGATTAAGCACAAAATTTCATAGCTAACAATTGTAGTAAATTCTATGCTATTCGTTTTGTAGAACTTCACAAATCTAGCATTTGCTGAAAAATCAGCTCTTTTATAAACGATATCTCCCAGAGAGCCGCTAAAAGTATTGTTCTTTAACTTTTCGCCAAAATCGTCACCAATGGGCTCGCATACCACAGGCGTGAAATTTAAGTAAGTTGCCATGTTTTGCAATGTTAGACCATCCGGACCTCCATATCCGCCGGAAACGGTTAAGTTCTCTTGTACATTGTTTAAATAACTGATATCCTTTATTGCAGTGGGATTTCTTTCGAACATACTAACGCGTATGGGATATCCTCTAAAATTACGTAAGTCACTTACCATATTCTTGGGATTCCTTACTAGGGATTCCTTTGTAAATCGTTTAATTATTCCCCAACTTCCGTTATAGTACAAAGGATCAAATCTAACTATTTCGTTTCTTTCACACGAACATGGTGTATTAATGAGTAAATTTAGCACATAGTGCTGCCAAGATTTCCATAATATCTTATCGATATCCTTTCCTATGTCACTGCAGCTTTGGTTTGTAGTAAAGTAAAAGATAAAGAATGGCGTTCTGCCCTCAAAAATTAGCTTATTTCGAAAAATATTTATGAAATTTTTTCTGTTCGTCACTAAAAGGATATGTCCAGAGTTTGATTCGAGTTTTCTCTTTTCCCTTCTTTTGGCATAATGGACACGAAGTTCAATGATTTTTTGAGTACAAGCATTAGCAAAATTTATCAGAAAATCTTCAATGATAATTACCGCATTCTTTGCATTGGTTACAGTTATGGTTATTGCTGTTGTATTAGCAAAATATGACCACAATATTTCCCAAATCGCTTTATCGCTATAAATGCATTCTGCTAATTGTGGTTTTGTATCAATTACTGTAGCTGCTGCTCCTAGATTTAGAAAGTAAATGATAATAACTAAACTCAATATCGTGGTCTTCATTACTTTGTAACTAAAAATTCAAACGACAAGGAAACTTTGAAGCCTCACTGCTTTATATCCGTTTTTGATAGAAAGATTATTTAACAGCGCTTTGTGTAAACAAATGATTTTCTGCGACATAAATGGAACCTTCGTGAATGTCTAATATTTTGTTTGTTGTACGTTGTTACTGTAGTATGTACATAAAGATTTATTTTTTAGGTAACAGTTAATGTCAGTTATTCTTTAGAGCGTTTATTAAAATAACAGCGAAGAAATGCTTAAGCGTGCGTATACACTGCCCGGCAAAATTACGGAATAAATTCATTTACATATATACACTCCGCCAAAAAAGTATCGCATAATTTAGTTTTGAATCATAAAAGTATCGCAACATCTTTGTTTGTAGCATAAAGTTGTAAATATACTTTAATGCGCTCTAAGATATAATTTCTATGATTGTTTAAATAAAATACAGGCCAAATAAAAACAAGAACTCATACTTGAGATTTTTATTAAAACAAGAAATTATAATTTTGGAAAGAAAAATGTCATAACAGTAGCTTTTAATACTGAGTATTGCCACCTCTGGCTCTTATGACCGCTCGCATACGGTTTGGCAGAGATTCGATTAACCTCCGTATATAAGCCTGATCCAAATTCTCCCGCTCGTCACGGAGAGCATTTTATAGTCCATGCAGGTCCGCTGGGGCAACATTTTGGGTTCATGTCCGGACTTACCGCAGGCCAATCTAAAACTGGAATACCAACATCGTTGAGGTATTCCTGGAAGATTATTGCAACATGCGATCGTGCATTATCGTGCATTAACATGAATTCGTTTCCTATAATTGGCGCATATGGTACTACATGTTCTTCTAAAATGTCCGTTATATACCTGTGGGCAGTCAGTGTACCTCTGTCTACTGGTACTAACTCTATACGACCTGTTAAACAGATGCCTCCCCAAACCATAATAGAGCCACCAGCGAAATTAGGTCTAGGTCTGATATTACACTGCGAATAGCGCTCACCGTCTCGTCTGTACACTGAGATACGCCTATCTGAGGTGTAAAGACCAAATCTTGACTCATCTGTGAAGAGTATATTGGCCCAGTCATTAATGTTCCAATTTACATGTTCTCTGGCAAACTTTAAGCGAGCCACTCGGTGGTTCCTAGTGAGACGAGGGGCTGTTACAGCTACTCTAGCTCTTAATCCACTCTGTCGTAATCTATTCCGAATAGTTTGAGTACTCACACGAGTATTTCTGACTCTAGCCAAGTCGTTCTGGAATCTCTCGCAGTTACATGTCATCGACGTAATGCTTGTAGTAGTAAATAGCGGTCATCTTGGCGAGTAGAACATCTTGGACGACCTGGTACAGGTCTTCTACTGTAATTGCCTATTTCCCTATATCCGGCTACGGCTCTAGAAACACTTAACTGATTGATGTTCATCAAATTAGCAACGTATGCTTGAGATCGTCCATCTTCGATTAAAGCAACTATAGCAGCCACTTGTTCTGAAGTTAAATTGCTCATTTTAGTTTTAAAAGCGTTGGTACAGAACTCTGACTTCGCACTTTAAAATTTGTCCGTGTAGGAAGACTTTCAATAAACAACTGAACAAACCTTACACATACGCATTTTTCTAAATGTGTTTTTTTAGAAAAAAAAAGTAAAAAAGCTATGTTCCATGATTTTGTTAGTGTTTTTATAGTTCACATACACGAGGCAAACTTTTTGTAAACGTATAAAAATATCTTGGTTTATAAATGCCCTTTTTTAGTTTATGCGATACTTTTTTGGCGAAGTGTATTTTGGGTAAATATGTAAATTTCATTTCCATCACTTCTGGCTTGGAAGTAATGCAAACCAGAAGCCATCGATAACTTTTTTTGAATGAACTCTAGAATTTCTTTGATTTTGGTAGATTAATTGCCTAAATGGTACCATACCTCGCATAAGAGCATTATCGAATAAAAGTCAATTACGGAATGAAAAGCATTTTTTTATTAGCATTAGCGGATCAAAGCCCGTCAAACCGCATACTCACATGTGCAAGCTGGAATATCCAAAATGTCATCCAATCATGTCCGAATTTTAGTCTAACAATAACATTGATATGAAGTTTTCCGTCTGCCTCAGTAAGTATTTTTTAAGATTACGCTTCGTGGATACTAAGATTTGCTACATCTCCGTTAGCTGCTGATTTCTTAGCTACAAAGATTACTATGTCATTAAGGGAGACGCTACATGACTTTTAATCAAAAAAAAAATGCGTTGGTATCCTAGACTATGACTTCAGCACATTTTGTAATTATACCGAATACAAGAGGATGCACATTAGCAAATTGTTTTCTGTGTCTTGGTGTATTAAAATAATTTTGAGAATCTAACATAACCATTGCTTTGGTAAAGACCATTTCCTCCATATATCTAAGTTGGCCTTAAAAAAATCGCATAAGCATAACCATTTCTTAGTTTGGAAAGATCGGTATAGATGATAGCAGAGTCTGTAACATTACTTATTAATAGAGACAAAGGCAGGTGGAATTGTTTCCTTTTCGCAGCGACTAGATAGACTCGTGTCTATTCGCCTCAGATAAAACACGAATCTGTCTAATCTCTATAAAAAAGTAATTATTTCGTCCGCCTTTGCCCTCTCTACTTATTAACTCTGAATGGAGTAATTTACCTTTCGCACGCTAGCTCGTGTAATTTGGAAAAGAAAAAATTGGAATGGAGGTAATATATTGACTTACTACAATTTAAATTCGAAGTATATCAGTAAGTACATATACTTTATTAAGAGCAAAAATATAAGTAATGTTTTTCAAGAATTGAGGTGTCCGAAATGCTTCGTATCTGTTCGTGAATTTTACCAATGAAAAATCTAACGCAAAATAAAGATAAAATTTTGCAGCTCGATTAGATATAAATCAAAAATACAGAATAATCAGTTTTATACGCTGGCATATGCAATGGCGTGACCCTTCTGTTCCTAGATTTTACGATCCTCGATTTTTGCTATGGAATTGTTTAAAATCAAAAATCTATGCTGATAAACTACAAAATCCGGAAGATTTGAAAATAAAATTAGGTATGAATCGGGTCGAATTAGCCTCGACCTTATTTCCAACGTAGAAATTGTGTTCAATAAATTCACTTATTGCATTTTGAACGGGCGGAATCGAGTTGTCTTCCAAAAGCAAATTATTACTTGCTCACGCAAAAGGACATGACCCGATAGCAGAAGGTCACCGTTATGTCATCATGTGCACGAGTTTTGTTATAGGTTCGTGAAAGAATCTTTAAAAAAAAACAAAATTTTTTATTATAAAGGTTATGCGATATAACATTTACAATGGATGTAAAAGACTTTTAGTATTTTGATAGCGACATTGGGTTATATACGTAAGATAACCGTGCGAACGCCGATCTTGCATACTTCTTGTTTCTTGGAATATAACTCACGCACATCATTCGTAACAATTCTCTTTCCTCACCCTTCGTATACATGTTTTGACTTAGTTAATTTCCAGTGTTCTTTAAACCATTTTCTTCTATCCTTTCTGTATTCTTCTTTCAACCTCCTTGATTTTTCTAACCATAATTTTCAATTGTTTATCGCTTCTATCCTTTATGTTTTGATGTCAATCCATCACTCAAGTATTGCCTCCATTTTACTTTCTTTATTTTTTTCTGATTACGCGACAACGTTCCTTGAGTTATAAAATTTGTTTTTAGACCATATACGTTTCTCTGGCAGTTTTTCTCAACTTCTTCTCTAAATCTATAAACTTTCTTCTTTCTTTAATCCACATATTTGTTTGTATATTTCAAAACTAACATTACTTTTACTTGCTGTTTTTAATTCCTCCTTATTTTTACAATTTTTAATTTTTAGTACGAGCATGTAATAATCTGGAAATGTTTTTGGTCCTCACTTGCTCTTCGCGTTACATTTTTATTAAACTGTGATTTCTCCTGTAATTCAGCTTTGTCGAGTAGACCAGTGATGAAAGAAAAAATAAAATTCCATTAATTGTTGGGGTAGAATGTTAGTCTAAAAACAGTGACTTTCGTGGAAGTAATTTATTATCCTTTTCGAATACATAAAATAAAATAGTTACTTTATAAAATAGTAAATAAATAGTAAATAGTGACAACATTGATGATAATTATCTTTTGTATTGTGTTTTTGTTTTGTTTATGATTTTGAGTTGTATAGAAAATTTTAAAATTTATTGAAAAATGTTGACAATATTGTGATAGTAACATTAATATGTAAGTTTTCTTTTTTATTTCTAGGTTTCTATGTTTGTGTTTTGTGTTTCGCTATTCCCATCTATTTTGTGAATATAATAATACTAAAAGTAGATCAAAAGAGGGACAATTCAACCCCTTTCCGAGGACAATTCGTACATTATAAAAATTTCCTGTAAATCCAGAGAGACAACTTGACTTCATGGATTCGAACGTTTGATTTAAAGGAAATAATCATACAATTTTTTGAATAAGGTATTAACATTTTTAGCATCGTAAACCGAATTAAAGGATAAACAATCGCTTACGTAAGGCATTTTTTCGTATTATAGGACGTGTTGAGAACTTATTTACATTTTACTTCGTTTTATTTTATTTTATTACTTTAATCGTTTTTATTTATTTTGTAAAAGTAATATTTTGTTTATGTCTATTTTATGATAAATTAAATGTTTCATTTGTGTTGCTTTATATAAATTCATATAATTCGTATTCTGCATCATTTAAACTTAGACGTGTACGCATTCAAATTCGTCAATGTTCTAATTAAAAAATATCTTATTTATCATCATTTCTGCTAATGCGCGTATCGGACCTAACGCTAGACAGCGAGTTTCCGCCAGTAACGTACACATACGTACAAAGTATCCAAACTTCGTCAGAAGTCGAACGTACGAACTCACTTTCGCTTGTGAGTCACGCAGCGCTCAAACCCGCACTATTGTCGGTTTCTGATTTTTCCGCTTATAAATGGGGACAGCAACTCGGAGCAAGATATTATAAAGTGGTGTATCAAATAAGAACGCGAGCGTGTGGGAAGCCGTAAGTTGTATAGCACCTTCTTTCGATAGTGACCGTCTATTTGCTGGTGTCGCTCAACCAGACATTCATGCTCCGGTAGGGTTTAGTGGTGGCCCTAACGTGGATATTGAACCTAGATATTGAACATTTGAATGCGTACACAAAGAACCGAATTATGGAATCCATATATGTTATTTATGTATTTGGATTTTGATATCTACAAGAGAGTGCCATATTTATTTCATTTTTTGTCAAGAAAATTGTTTATTTAATAGATATATTTTGTATATCTTCGTACTGTGTTTAATTTGAAAGGAATTTTAGGAAGAAATGAAAAAAAAAGAAGGAAGAAATTTTAATTTAATGTGAAAGGGCAACTGATTAAGCAAGTAAACGTATAAGAATTACATACAAGCAATTGGTCCTTTCGACTCACAAGAAAGATACACCGAAGCAGACGTCTAGCGACATTGTTCTTCAAACTGGGAGAACGTAACAGGACGCACCAGTGTATATGTACATTCATCATGAATTCTAAAAGATTATGCTACACGTTTGTATTTTTATTCCTTCCTTATATCTTTCTTCGTTCTGCAATCTAATTTATTGAAGGACGTAAAAATCAGTCTGATTTGGAAGGGTCACTTCCTCCATTCAAACTAAATTTAAACAGATAGGAGGCCATATTTTTCCACCAAGTTAAATTATAATCTGAAGTTGAATTTTTCTTTGTGAGGCTTTATGCGAGAGTAGCGGCTTAAGTTTTCAAACAGACAGACGCAATTAAGATTCTATTATTTTACTATTTTCGAAAACTTTAACATTGGTTATTGTTGAGGTAGTGACACCACAAAAATCGGCTAAGTAGTTTACAGTGAGGATTAAAAAAAGCAATTTTGTGAAAAAATCATTTTAAATTATTATTATTAATTATTATTATTATTAATTAATATTATTATTAAATTGTGTGACTTTTACGATTAAAGTAAAGACACAATAACAATGCCTCGAATCATTTCGTTGAACAATCAACTGTTTATTCTTTGTGTTTCCAGATGAACCGAATCCAACAAAAATTCACTTTCAAGAAAATGATGGTCGTTCCTTTCGTTATGTTAGACAAGCGGCAAGGACAGCTTTGATAAAATCAAAGAACAGTTAGCCCTGAATCATACGCAATAAATTGTATGCCAGAAAGTATCGATGAAATCAAGAAAAACAATGGACAACGTCGCATCGTCCTTCATCGTAATAATGTTATACATGCTTACACTTCAGGTGAAACAATTGATTATTTAAAGGAGGACAGCTTCTAATTAATGTCTCTAACTTATGGTTTAGAAATTTCGTTTTGTTCTTGAATATCAAACAAAAAACGCGCGGACTGGAATGTTTGTTACCTCAAGAAGCTGTTGAAGCTTTCAAGAACCGTGTTTCGAGAATTGTTTCAAACGGGTGTATAACTCTTAATAGCGAATATTTTGATTTTTTTCCTTGTTTTTTAGAAACATAAAAGGTACACACAAAAGCGTAAATATATACATACAGGTTACGTCTTTGCATTGCGTCTAATTATTTAAAATTTATGCTTTTTTAGATCAGTTTTTGTTAATCTTGCCTTATTTGTTTTCAATAGTAAGATTGGTAAAAAGAATCTAAATACATGTAATTAATTTTTCTAATAATAAATATACAACAAATACATTTGCCTATTCTTATTTATATCCTACCATTGCTGTTTCATTGTGACGTGGAAAACGTTTGTAGAAGAACTAAGTGTGCTTTAAAAAAATGTGCACAATAAAAATATGAATGGCTCCTTCTTTTTTACTTAATGAAACCCTTTAATTTCCGCTGAAATTAATGACTTATCATCCAATTACGAACGCAATACTTTACAATCAATCCTCCATCATCCGTACGCTGTAATTATGACATATCAATATTTCACTAAGGAATGCAACAATTGAAATTATGGCACCAATTATGAAAAGGTAGAAAGCCGCTTCAATATCGTTGTAGGTGACAGGCACGTACGTTAGATCAGGATTCGTGAAATTTTTTTTCGTTTGATAACGGTTTTCCACTAAATAAATATTAATAAAATCTTTGTACCACTTATCTATTAGGCCAGCTTCGCGGAATCTCCGCAAGACAGAGTTAAATGCCGACAAGAAAGGCGATTCTTTGGGAATGATGTAAACCAAAGGTTTATAAACAGGACATTTGTTGATATGTAAAAGGGGAAAACCATCGTGATCGACGTATTTCGTTTTGATTAGAAGCTCAGCATCAATCTTGCGCTCAACGGCGCACACATCTTTATAGTAAGCTGCACGATCTAACGAGCTATTGTACACTTGATGTGTCTTTTTCTCATGTAGAGCTCTTAGGATTGGTGAAGTTGCGTTGTTCAATATGTCCAAGTTGGTTGAAACCCATAAATCGGATTGCAATAACTCCTCCAAGCTGTTTATGTCAGGGTAGAAGGAGACTATGCTGAAAGATGTAGCCAAATTGCCTTGAAAGATTGCCGTTAATATAATGTGCAAGCATAGACCGCCTGAGAGAAGGATTCTTCCACAAAATGACGAAGGGAAGTTGTTATGTTGTAAAAATACTACCGAGTAAATTGATAGACATAAATTAGGTCTCTTCTGTTGAATGTGGTTGTACAGATTAGATTCTGTTTCTTGTATCAAAAACCACGCTAGCGATAACAGGAACATAATAAGGAATATTAGAGCCCAGGCGCTATAGGAGAAACAAGTAAATATTTCCATCCATTGGGGTATTCTATTGGACTTAGGTACTATAAAACACAAGCGTACGTTCGTTATAAAATCCGTATTGGATATTGTGTCGGATTCGAAATGTTCGAAAAATCTGCTATTTGCGGATATGTCAACCCTGCCATAAATAACTTCTCCCAAGGATCCAACGTAGGTACCATTTTCTTCTTTCCAACCGTATCCGTTTGAAGTTTCGATAATGAGTGGCGTAAAATTTAAGTAATGCGCCATATTTACTAACACCAATCCATCGAAGCCTCCATAATTATTAGTGATAGATAAATTTTCTCTAACATACCATGGAGAACGTGTATATTTTATCGAAGTAGGTACCCTCGGAAATAATGACGTTCTTATCGGGTATCCTTTAAAATTTTGCAGCGTTGGAAACAGATACATTCGCTCCTGTTCAAGTGTATGGATAGGAATTTTCATCACTTTGCCCCGACCATTATCAAAGAAAAAAGAATCGTACGAATAAAATTCATCCTGGAAGCAATAGCATGGTGTATTAATCAAAACGTTACGTATACGATTATGTAGCCAGGATCGTATTAGCATCGTTTTAATCTCATGGAATAAGTCACTGCACTGTTTCTCTGAATTGCCCAAGTAGAAAATAAAGTTAAATTTTCTTTTGTCAGATAAGAAATTATTTTCGAAGAGGTATCTGAATTTTTCTTCACCCCGTACAAAATACAAATGAACATCTGTTGTTCGCCTCAATTGCGTATCGTGCTTGTTCTCCAATTTCAACTCCATGATGGTTATTGGCTTCTCTACACTTTGAAATATTTGTTTTAGTAATACACTGATGTGTTCATGGATGATGTGATCTTGCGAATCTAAGATGTTGATGCTTATTGTAGATAAATCTGGAAAAAATAAAATACATTAAATAAGTTTTATGTATTACAACTCTTGTAGCTAATTCATGTAAGGACTGATATTTTAGTATATGTTTTACTTTTTTCACGCTATTAGAATAACATATATACACTCCGCCAAAAAAGTATCGCATAATTTAGTTTTGAATCATAAAAGTACCGCATAATCTTTGTTTGTAGCATAAAGTTGTAAATATACTTTAATGCGCTCTAAGATATAATTTCTATGATTGTTTAAATAAAATACAGGCCAAATAAAAACAAGAACTCATACTTGAGATTTTTATTAAAACAAGAAATTATAATTTTGGAAAGAAAAATGTCATAACAGTAGCTTTTAATACTGAGTATTGCCACCTCTGGCTCTTATGACCGCTCGCATACGGTTTGGCAGAGATTCGATTAACCTCCGTATATAAGCCTGATCCAAATCCTCCCACTCGTCCATGCAGGTCCGCTGGGGCAACATTTTAGGTTCGTATCCGTCTGTGAAGGAGGTCCCACACGTGCTCGATAGGGTTCATGTCCGGACTTACCGCAGGCCAATCTAAAACTGGAATACCAACATCGTTAAGGTATTCCTGGACGATTATTGCAACATGCGTTCGTGCATTATCGTGCATTAACATGAATTCGTTTCCTATAATTGGCGCATATGGTACTACATGTTCTTCTAAAATGTCCGTTATATACCTGTGGGCAGTCAGTGTACCTCTGTCTATTGGTACTAACTCTATACGACCTGTTAAACAGATGCCTCCCCAAACCATAATAGAGCCACCAGCGAAATTAGGTCTAGGTCTGATATTACACTGCGAATAGCGCTCACCGTCTCGTCTGTACATTGAGATACGCCTATCTGAGGTGTAAAGACCAAATCTTGACTCATCTGTGAAGAGTATATTGGCCCAATCATGAATGCTCCAATTTACGTGTTCTCTGGCAAACCTTAAGCAAGCCACTTGGTGGTTCCTAGTGAGACGAGGGGCTGTTACAGCTACTCTAGCTGTTAATCCACTCTGTCGTAACCTATTCCGAATAGTTTGAGTACTCACACGAGTATTTCTGACTCTAGCCAAGTCGTTCTGCAATTGTCTCGCAGTTACATGTCTTCGACGTAATGCTTGTAGTAGTAAATAGCGGTCATCTTGGCGAGTAGAACATCTTGGACGACCTGGTACAGGTCTTCTACTGTAATTTCCTGTTTCCCTATATCTGGCTGCGGCTCTAGAAACACCTGACTGATTGATGTTCATCAAATTAGCAACGTATGCTTGAGATCGTCCATCTTCGATTAAAGCAACTATAGCAGCCACCTGTTCTGAAGTTAAATTGCTCATTTTAGTTTTAAAAGCGTTGGTACAGAACTCTGACTTCGCATTTTAAAATTTGTCCGTATAGGAAGACTATCAATAAACAACTGAACATACCTTACACATATGCATTTTTCTAAATGTGTTCTTTTAGAAAAAAAGTAAAAAAGCTATGTTCCATGATTTTGTTAGTGTTTTTATAGTTCACAAACACGAGGCAAACTTTTCGTGAACGTATAAAAATATCTTGGTTTATAAATGCCCTTTTTTAGTTTATGCGATACTTGTTTGGCGGAGTGTATAATGATAATAATCAAAATAATAATAATAATCAATACGTAGATTTATAAAATACTGCATTTGCCTACTATGTACTGTAAACACCAAATGAGATGGGAGTCCGCGTGGCATTAGAAATAGTGCGAAGTTTTGACATAAAATTGCAAAAAATCATAGACGGCGCAAACTGCACATAACTTAATAAATTAATAATTTATTAAAGTAAAATATATACAGACTTCTTTTCTTAACAGTATAGATTTATTGTGAAATCAATTAGATATTACAGAACGAATTAAAACATTTGTATAATGTAATGAGATATATGCATGTACATTCATTACCAAACAACAAGGTGACGCAAAAGTAATGCCATAATTTTAATTGGCTGCCATTCTGTTATAAATGAAAAAAAGAGCTCTGTTTTCATAAAAAGTTTATTTGAAAGTGTAAAATTTATGACATTAATTGGAAAAAATTATATCGCTCAAATGGCCAAGAAAACGACGGCGAAATTCACGCTGCGTTAAAACAACAGACTTCAAATTTGTGAAATAAGAAGCAACACTAATAATTCCACGTTCTTGAGGTGTGTATCGCTCCATGGCTTTTTGACAACTAATTCTCTATATATCTACATCATAAATGTCAAAGCACAGTGACATTTGGCGCCAACTGCAAAAATAGCGGCCAATTCAAATTATAACATTGATTTTTCGTCATCTGGTCTATCTAGTCGCTGCAAAAAGGGAATAATTCCGATATTCTTTGTCACATCGACTCATAATGCTCGAGTAACGAAACAATGATTAGAAGAAAATGAAATAACTTTATTGCGTGGCCACCGTTGTCTCAGGAGTTCAACATAACAGAAAATCCCGAACCATTTATATTGGTGGGAAGCAATCTACAAATAAAAAAAACATTTGAAAGGGGCCATTTGGGAAGCATGGCAAGAAGCACTTCCATTGGAGTACCTTCAAAATTTGTAATAAATAAAGCTTTTGCGAACAATTTTGTTTATTTATTTTGCTCAATTTAATCACATCTCGCGCCATTTTTCCAGGTAACATTTACTAGTTAAGGTAAATTTTACATTTTTTTTACTCTTATTTGGAATACTTGCCTAAAATAACAATAGATTATCGGCATAAAACATAAAATTAAAAAAGTACTCTTTTAACAAAGTTAAAAGAGTAATATAAATAAATATTGCGTTTAATCAAGTGTTGCCGAGTGTATGTACAAACAGGGGGGTTAAGAATGTTGCAAATCGCAATTCCATTTGCTTGCGTACGAATAAAGAATATTTAATTTAGAAATGGTTTATTTCTTCATTACTAACCTGCATAAAAGTCTGCATAAATATTCCAGGAATAGTCTCTGTACTTTAGCTTTTCAAGTGGTCATAAGTTTCTTTCATAGAAACAGCATGACCTATCGGAATAGAAGGATAATGGTTTCCTTTATGCAACAAAACTGCTTTTAGGCTGGCCTTTGATGTGTCTATGAATAATTTCGAAGAACATGATGTATTCCAAAAGCTTCAGAAAGTTTATAAACACTATTGCAGTAGACCAGATTACCGGCCATACTATAAAGGCATTTTCTCTGTAACCAGAGCTAAGCCAATGTTGCCGCTTTTCCAATCATTTTTACTTTATGTATGCTGTTCAATTTCATCAGTTACTAACTTAGGGTAAAAACCTTGTTGGTTAGTGTAATTAATCTTTCTATCGTTTCATCAACTAATATATCTGATTCTAAATATTTATCTTCAATATTAACAACATGTTTACAACGTTGTTGCCGATCTTCTTGATAAATTCTCGAAAATTCTTCTGCGATATTGTTTTTAGTATTCTAGTGTCGAGAAGATTTTTTAAAGGTTTAAACCATTCAATTATTTAATTTTTTTTTACTTGTTGGAGCAAGATTTGTTTGTGCATTGTGATATAGCGCATTATCAATTACAACAATGGAGTTTGTGAGCAAGATTGATATAAGCGTCTGTTTATATCCATCTGCCATAATGTTCTGCGTTCATATCCGAATCGATGTTAATCATCAATTTTTACGCCGGGCTTAAAAATTAATAGGGCGTTAGCGGTAAACCCCATCTTGCCTCTTGCATGCACTAATATTAGTCCAAGACCTTGAGATATGTATGTTCTTGAAAAGACCTTTTGCACTTTCATCACTCCACATCTTGGAAGATGCACGACTATGTACTGTGAATATAAGTCTCATCTATGTGTATAGTACAATGAGTCGATTTGTCTCAAGAAAATGTTTAATCTTTCACAAGTAATCAATTTGTGATGCTTGTATGCCTAATCGCTCTATCAATACTTTCTTATTATTCTGTTTACATTGAAACTTGAATCCCAAACCTGTTAGAATTCTTCTTAATGATGTGTTCGATCCTTTCCGATCCATCGTACATATTTTAGTTTACTGTTGAAACCGTAACTCGTCGCTCGCCTTTTCTATGAAAATCACAGATTATATCTCGCACTATTGTTATTTAATACTCCGACAAACATCTGACATTCTTTGTTCTTTGTCTTTTCTTACCAGGAACTTGATTTTTTTTCATTGCTATTTGATGCACTATTTTCTTGAATAATTCCTTCTGTTGTTCGTACCGACACAACAGTTGCTTCATGAACAGATTCTTTTATTTCATTTAATGGCGCTGATGTACTATTATGTTTATAAAAAAAAATTATAAACATTAAAAACTACTTCTCGCATTTGAGCGTGTATCCCTTAACGAAGACAATATGATCCGCCACTGACAAATATAGTGTTACCAATTCTAATAATTTATTTTCAAGAATACTTTATTTGTTTCTTCGTTTTCTTGTCTGCCTATATGCGTATTATTTTATTTAATATTTTTTGTATGCTTTATTATGGTTATCCTGTTTTATTACCTATGTTTGTACATATTCTTAAACATTGTATTTATTTTTATCAGTATATAAAATTTAAAAATTATTTTATCAGTATTTAATGTATACACGGAATAAGGAAAGGATTTGCTAAAATTGCATTTTAAAATAAAATATATCAGTAGAGCTCCCCAAAGTGCGTGGCAAGTCAGAAGGCGTACCGCCGGGCGTGGCCGGGGGGATATGTAATGTAATATATAAGCAAATAACTCGCATCGCATTTCGGTAGTTTATTACCGTATGCGATCGGGTTGTGACGGTATGGCGGACGCGCGTAGTAAGAAACGCCCACAGGCCGACAAAGTGAAAAAGTTCTGTGGAGAATTTCCTGACTTAATATATAATGGAAGTAAGATTATATGTAAAATTTGTAATATACCTCTGATGTGCAATGATAAATATGGCTGTAGAAGACATGTAAACAGTCAGCAACACAAAAATAAAAAACTGGGTGTATCACCGACTGAGGCAACTCAATTTATAATTGATTTATTTTATATGCTGACTGCGTGTAATTTACCGTTTTCCTTACTCAGGAAGAAACCATTCCGTGAATTTTGGAATAAATATAATCCAGACTTTGAGTTACCGTCGGAAACAAGCTTAAGGAGATGTGTGCCAAGTGTACGTACCGAAATTGAAAACAGGATCAGATCTGCAATAAAAAATAAACTACTGTGGTTATGTATTGACGAAACGACAGACCGTAAAAAACATTCTATTTTGAATGTGATTGTACGTATACTGGAACCTCGTCAACCTACAAAGGGAATTTTATTAGCTAGTAAAAGACTAAAATCGTGTACTGCCGACGCTATCGAGAGCGTAGTCGTTGATACTTTACAAACATTTGAAATTGCCACTACTCAAGTATTAATTTTCATGACCGATGGTGCCGCGACAATGCGTTGTGTAGGTCGTTCTCTTCAAGAACATTATGGGATGATGTTACATATTACTTGTAAACTTCATGCTCTGCATATTGTGGCTGAAACTATTCGTGCAAATTTCCCTGAGGTAAATGCATTAATAACAAATACGAAACGAGTGTTTCTCAAATCTCCCAAACGTACCAGTGAATTTCATAAACAGTGTCCCGGTATTCCCAAACCACCAGAGCCGATTCTTACGCGTTGGGGGACATGGCTGAAGGCAGCGTTTTATTATTTTAAATACTTCCGGCAAATAAAATCAGTCGTCTTACAATTCAATCCCAACGAATCTGCGGCTATTAAGGAAAGCCAGGATAAATTCCAAGATATTTCCGTTGAAGCAGATTTACAAACCGTTTACAACAATTATAGAGAAGTACTTGAGGCAATAAATAAATAACAAAATAGTGCACTGTCCCTGACGGAGTCAGTACAAATATTAGATGACGTTAATACACTCCTACACTGTATAAATAACAAAAAAAAATGATATCGTTACAAGAAATTTTGAAAGTGTTATGAAGAAAGATACAAATTTTAGCAGGTTAAGACAAGTTTGGGAAGGTAACTCTACTGATCCGGTGACTAAATTCAAAGATTATTTTAATTACGCGTGTATTACATCATTAGACGTCGAGCGTTCATTTTCAAGATATAAAAACATTTTTTCAGAACGACGAACATCCTTGAAAGAAACGACTGTGGAAACATTCCTAATGCTTCAGATGTTTGAGAAATCGGATTGCGCTTACGGTAACAGTTTTAATGTGCCTACCTCCTTGTGTGCTGACTAATACTATTTTCCTTGTGCATTAACACCCACTATATTGCGTTTTAAAAGTAAGCGTTTTAAAATTCTTTATTTCTTTTGTTTTTATGTACTTTATTTATGTTCCTTATCAACGCCTATGGTGCGCCACGCAGTTGGGGAGCTCTATATATCAGGCTCTTTGCCGCAGATTTATTTCCGTACTTTGTATTCCAATACGGCACCAGGTCCTCTTTGCCAGTCATCTTTCAAACTCCGTAAATGCCGCTACGCAAGCGCCGGCTACAACGCTTGCTTGGATTGTACGGGTAGAGCGGCTAACCCGATGTTTTTGGTGCTTGTGGTCGGGCTTCTCGCGCAATGTGTGCTTATGATTTTTTCACTATATTAAGAGCAAGCAAAGCGAAGTCCACGGACGTATACAGGATGATTCTTTAATATTGCGAAAAATTTCAGGGACAGCTTCTTTAGATAAACATAAGAAAAAAAGCATACATTTTTTTTGTAATTTACTTTTAATAATTGTTATTTCAAAAGTCCTTTAACTACGCAATTAGGATATCTGTCTTGGTAGATGTCTGATTAAATTATCTTATCGTGTTCAAACAAAATAGCCCTAGTTGGCTTGGAATTTGGCCTACCGACTGTCAGAGAGGAGTTGCGGATACTATTGGAAGACATATTGTATCAATTAAGACACCAAATGTATTTAGTTGCGCGAGAATATTTGGATGCAGTGTACCCAAATCGTTGGATAGGTCGAGGAGGTCCACAATCTTGGCCTCCGCGGTCTCCTGACCTAAATCCATTCGATTTTTTTTCCAGGACCACCTCAAATATCTGGTTTATTCCACTCAAATTGAAAATGTCAAGGAATTAAGAAGTACAGTGTATGAAACAATTCGGTACACCTCAGGCATTTTTGAACGTCTTCGTCAATCATTGGAAGTGGTCATTTTCAACAACTTTTATAACTTTACTTCTTCCCTGTTTTCATTAATTCCACCAATTTAATTTTTTTCATTCTAATAATTCTTGCGCCACTGTGCATTAATACTTCGAATAACACGTGTTTTACGTTGTGTATTACGTTGTATTACGTTGTGTTTGTTCCGTTGTTATTTTCATTTTACAGAAAATGAAATCATAACTTTATAATTAAAGTATGGACACTGATAGTGATTGTTTGGGGCAAATAAAGGAAAGTCAAATATTATTCTTAAACATTTCCGCGTAAAATTTGAGTGTAAAATTTGTACTAGTTCGCTTCACAATTTCTTCTGCGGCGTATCGTGCGGTCAGCCGATTTCACACGACGATCCATCCCACATGACAGTCTCTGTATGTTCGCAAAAAATTTCGCATAGCTTCGCTCAAACAAAATATTGCGTAAAGGATGTATCCAATCTTTCTAATAATGAGACACAACATACATTATTGACAAACAAATCCAGGCATAACATTAAATATGGATTTCCAAATACTTAGATCCATGTTGATTTACACATAAATAGTACTATCTTGGGTCCATATTTCTATGGAGACTTCTTAACATATTAAAGAAATTTAAATTTCTTGCAAAATGAATTTCAATATTATTTGGATGATGTTACTATAAGCAGTTAGACACGGTAAGGCGTGGTGCACCTCTACAATTTTATAAATGTAACTAAATATTGGAATCAAGACTTTTCGAATTCTTGGATTGGTAACACAAGACCTACAACGTGGTTCGCAAAATCTGGACGTTACGCTGGTACGTCAATGAGCTATAAGAAACAACATAAGGCAAGCGATTGTAAATGTATAATAAATAACTTTGGAGAAAAACGGCGTTTCCAATTTTTATTTCCAACCTGTACATTGTACCACAAATTAATATTTTTCTTTTCTAAATAAATACATATATACATCGGTAGATTGCTTATTGTAAATACTTTTTTTCTTTATTGCTATTTATCCGTTTCTTGATTTACTTTTAGCTATACGCTTAAAGTTGTGGCTGAGCATCGGCCAATCCTTCTAATGTACATTTCAATAATCTTGTAATGAATTATTATTATATTTGTCTCCATTCGACATAAAAAAATTATTATTATGACACATTTACAGACTGGAATTTCCAATGCACCGCAATAAATGCCAAAACAGGTAATGTACAGAAATAGATGGCTACATGTTTTTATACTTTTGTAAATTGTTGAACATTTATTTATGTACTGAGTATTATGTGTTACTTATAGCCGATATCACATGAAAGGTCGAAAGGTATAAATTATCCATACGACATTCTTTTTATATCTTTCAACACCAAGGTTTGGAAAACTTATTTACAGGGTAGATCATATAATTAAGAACTTCGTGTTAATGAACTTATTGTTTACTTCTGAGTTTTTGGTAAATAGCATATTACATTAAACAAATAGCTAAGATAAAAGAAATTATTTAATTTATCCCTTGCATCTTTCCATAACATTTTACATAATACTGTTGGAAGGGCGAAATAACAACGCGAAATAACAAAGCGGTAACAAGAATAAAAATAATGTTGAACTAAACAGATAACTAATCATTATTTAGTACTGACATTCACATTTTCTGAGCTATGATTCGACAGGATTTAAGTTTGGATAACATATCCGTTTTTTTACTTTTCGAACTATTTGTTTCGAATCGTTGTCGTTGGTAAATTTCCCAACGAATGCCAAGTTGTCCTCTTCCTTGTCTACTGGTCCACGAATATGCATCTACTATTAGATCGACTTACTTTCGTTTCCTTCGAGCGCACTACGTAACTCAATGGATTCATGATGAAATTTTTCCGTTACGCTTATTAATGATTTCTTGTGTGTAATTTTTCAAGCAGTTGATGTTTATGAACACTGCACAATGCGGCGTTTAATACACTCCGCCAAAAAAGTATCCCATAATTTAGTTTTGAATCATGAAAGTATCGCATAATCTTTGTTTGTAGCATAAAGTTGTAAATATACTTTAATGCGCTCTAAGATATAATTTCTATGATTGTTTAAATAAAATACAGGCCAAATAAAAACAAGAACTCATACTTGAGATTTTTATTAAAACAAGAAATTATAATTTTGGAAAGAAAAATGTCATAACAGTAGCTTTTAATACTGAGTATTGCCACCTCTGGCTCTTATGACCGCTCGCATACGGTTTGGCAGAGATTCGATTAACCTCCGTATATAAGCCTGATCCAAATTCTCCCACTCGTCACGGAGAGCATTTTCTAGTCCATGCAGGTCCGCTGGGGCAACATTTTGGGTTCATGTCCGGACTTACCGCAGGCCAATCTAAAACTGGAATACCAACATCGTTGAGGTATTCCTGGACGATTATTGCAACATGCGGTCGTGCATTATATGCATTAACATGAATTCGTTTCCTATAATTGGCGCATATGGTACTACATGTTCTTCTAAAATGTCCGTTATATACCTGTGGGCAGTCAGTGTACCTCTGTTTACTGGTACTAACTCTGTACGACCTGTTAAATAGATGCCTCCCCAAACCATAATAGAGCCACCAGCGAAATTAGGTCTAGGTCTGATATTACACTGCGAATAGCGCTCACCGTCTCGTCTGTACACTGAGATACGTCTATCTGAGGTGTAAAGGCCAAATCTTGACTCATCTGTGAAGAGTATATTAGCCCAATCATTAATGTTCCAATTTACATGTTCTCTGGCAAACCTTAAGCGAGCCACTCGGTGGTTCCTAGTGAGACGAGGGGCTGTTACAGCTACTCTAGCTCTTAATCCACTCTGTCGTGACCTATTCCGAATAGTTTGAGTATTCACACGAGTATTTCTGACTCTAGCCAAGTCGTTCTGCAATTGTCTCGCAGTTACATGTCTTCGACGTAATGCTTGTAGTAGTAAATAGCGGTCATCTTGGCGAGTAGAACATCTTGGACGACCTGGTACAGGTCTTCTACTGTAATTGCCCGTTTCCCTATATCTGGCTACGGCTCTAGAAACACTTGACTGATTGATGTTCATCAAATTAGCAACGTATGCTTGAGATCGTCCATCTTCGATTAAAGCAACTATGGCAGCCACCTGTTCTGAAGTTAAATTGCTCATTTTAGTTTTAAAAGCGTTGGTGCAGAACTCTGACTTCGCACTTTAAAATTTGTCCGTATAGGAAGACTTTCAATAAACAACTGAACAAACCTTACAGATATGCATTTTTCTAAATGTGTTCTTTTAGACAAAAAAAAAGTAAAAAAGCTATGTTCCATGATTTTGTTAGTGTTTTTATAGTTCACATACACGAGGCAAACTTTTTGTGAACGTATAAAAATATCTTGGTTTATAAATGCCCTTTTTTAGTTTATGCGATACTTGTTTGGCGGAGTGTATGTAGTTGTAATGTATGTATGTAGGGTATGGATAATTTTCAAAATGGTTTTTGTTCTTGTTATGATGTTATGATGTAAGGTAGCCATGAAATTTAATACTGTCAAATGTTTCAATCATTGTTCATTAGCAATAGAAAAAGTTTAACAAGCGAGGAAAGACATTTACATTTATATCCAGATGTATGGATGTAGATCCAATGTAATATATGGCCGATAAGAAATGGGAAAGTTGATGGTGGCCAGAAGGAATCGTTTATTAGGTAATATCGTTTCAAATTTACAAGGATAAGTGATGCAAGTTTTAGTTTGGTTTCAGATGTAACAGAAATATCCAAATATTTCCAGTGCTTTGGATCATTTCCAAGGTAGAAAACCACTTCTTTTTTGAAGATTTTCATGGAAAAACTATGTAACATTTTTAACAGTAACATTTTTAACATCACAGCGACCAACATTACAATTGTTTTAGTAACGGAACGTAAGTCTATATCACATAACAAAAGCAAAATTAAATTGTACATTTGAACAGAACATATCAGAAAATGAGTAAAAACAATCACCAAAAATATGTAATACTGTAATATGTAATAGCTTAGCTCTCTCATGGTATTGATGGAATAATTCACGGCGAACGTAACAAAAGAAGAGAAAAAAGTACACTAGCACGCGGACATATTTCTGTTTACCCGGCGTCATCAACGCGGTTCCGAGAGTGCTTTTTTACCATCAGGAAGCTAAGATATCTTAGCATATTATATTATTTTGGTTATTGTTTCTAGGCATTTTCTGACGAGTTCTATTTATATACATCATGGTAAACCTGTAGGAATATTCACATCTGCGGTTTCCCAAAGCGCTACCAGTGTCGCCATCTCATTAATAAGAAGTCAGAGAACTGCTCGAGGGATGGTTTGGGAATCAGTACCCAGTTTATGTCGCCGCTTTTTGAACGGCAGGCATGAGTTTCTATGGCACTAGAGGGCGCCAAGGAATGTCGAGTTTACCGTTTTGAAAGTTGTGGCATTAACTGTGAGGTAACTGCGATAGAAGGTAGAGATAAAAAAATATTCTCCAAACCACGCTGATGACTACGTTGAGCAAAATTTAATAATAATGATAGCAATAAACTTTTTTTACCGACAATATACAATATATACAGTGGTAACGTCAAAACAAAATTGTACGTTTATGTTTGTTGTAGATATGTGGGCTTGTGTACATGACGCACGTTTGCGTGGGTGCGCACGCTTGCTATGACCATAGCAGTGGTCGAAAATCAATCAGAATGTACAAAACCCAATATTTTGATCTCAATGAGAGACATTCACAATTATTTTGGAACGCCTGAAACGGTCTTATATGAGTTTCTCTTATTTAAAACTTCGTTCTAAGTTCGTTCTACCAAAGTCTAGAAACAATAGAAACAGTGGTAGAAAAGCATATCAAGCAGGCCTGGCTGATTTATTTATCGATGATAAATTCGAATAAAACAAAGTAAAACACGTTTACAGTCTTTGTTGTTAAGGTGAAAAATTGGATAAAGTTTCCAAAAATTCGTATTGAAATGGAAAAAGCAAAATGAATATGGCGAGAAATTCATACAACGCACATATCTTCCAATATAAAACCACCGGTTCATTGTGAGAAATACACTCCGCCAAAAAAGTATCGCATAAACTACAAAAGGGCATTTATAAACCGAGATATTTTTATACGTTCACAAAAAGTTTGCCTCGTGTATGTGAACTATAAAAACACTAACAAAATCATGGAACATAGCTTTTTTACTTTTTTTTTTCTAAAAGAACACATTTAGAAAAATGCATATATGTAAGGTTTGTTCAATTGTTTATTGAAAGTCTTCCTATACGGACAAATTTTAAAGTGCGAAGTCAGAGTTCTGTACCAACGCTTTTAAAACTAAAATGAGCAATTTAACTTCAGAACAAGTGGCTGCTATAGTTGCTTTAACCGAAGATGGACGATCTCAAGCATACGTTGCTAATTTGATGAACATCAATCAGTCAAGTGTTTCTAGAGCCGTAACCAGATATAGGGAAACAGGCAATTACAGTAGAAGACCTGTACCAGGTCGTCCAAGATGTTCTACTCGCCGAGATGACCGCTATTTACTACTACAAGCATTACGTCGAAGACATGTAACTGCGAGACAATCGCAGAACGACTTGGCTAGAGTCAGAAATACTCATGTGAGTACTCAAACTATACGGAATGGGTTACGACAGAGTGGATTAAGAGCTAGAGTAGCTGCAACAGCCCCTCGTCTCACTAGGAACCACCAAGTGGCTCACCTAAGGTTTGCCAGAGAACACGTAAATTGGAGCATTCATGATTGGGCCAATATACTCTTCACAGATGAGTCAAGATTTGGTCTTTACACCTCAGATAGGCGTATCTCAGTGTACAGACGAGACGGTGAGCGCTATTCGCAGTGTGATATCAGACCTAGACCTAATTTCGCTGGTGGCTCTATTATGGTTTGGGGAGGCATCTGTTTAACAGGTCGTACAGAGTTAGTACCAGTAGACAGAGGTACACTGACTGCCCACAGGTATATAACGGACATTTTAGAAGAACATGTAGTGCCATATGCGCCAATTATAGGAAACGAATTCATGTTAATGCACGATAATGCACGACCGCATGTTGCAATAATCGTCCAGGAATACCTTAACGATGTTGGTATTCCAGTTTTAGATTGGCCTGCGGTAAGTCCGAACATGAACCCTATCGAGCACGTGTGGGACCTCCTTCACAGACGGATACGAACCCAAAATGTTGCCCCAGCGGACCCGCATGGAGTGGGAGAATTTGGATCAGGCTTATATACGGAGGTTAATCGAATCTCTGCCAAACCGTATGCGAGCGGTCATAAGAGCCAGAGGTGGCAATACTCAGTATTAAAAGCTACTGTTATGACATTTTTCTTTCCAAAATTATAATTTCTTGTTTTAATAAAAATCTCAAGTATGAGTTCTTGTTTTTATTTGGCCTGTATTTTATTTAAACAATCATAGAAATTATATCTTAGAGCGCATTAAAGTATATTTACAACTTTATGCTACAAACAAAGATTATGCGATACTTCTATGATTCAAAACTAAATTATGCGATACTTTTTTGGCGGAGTGTATATAAATAGAATAGGTCTATGTTCGTACATACGTTTATATCAGCAATTGTAATACCAGAGAAAACTTTACTAGCATTGATGTTTAATGGCCTAGCAGTGTTTGCCATAATAGAATTCGTCAAGGATCTGGATTGGCAGAAGTCGTATTCCAACATTTAGAATAAGTTATTTGAATTGCTGATACAGCTACGGCAGTTGGTTAATGACCGCTTTCAAGAATCCTCAAACTAATTGAGTATGCAGACAAAAAAGAACAGATGACATACACATCCAGACAAAAACAAAAATAAATATAAATTGTATTAGCAATGAATAACGCAACGAAGCAGTAAAAAGCCATAATTGTACTACAATATGTTGTATACTTACGTATTTTGGAAATAAAATTTGAAAATATATTCCAGAAAGCTTCGTTTTTTGCGCAAATATCTTCTAAGGCATTGTAATTTTGTGGTAGTGCAGAATAAGCGAAGTAGATAATTGAGATGAAAATTAAAAATCGACTCGTAATTCCCTTCATCGAAACAAACATTGATGTGTGTAAAAGCTGTTGACCACCTACGTATGTAGGTATATGTACATGTACACAAACAGTTCGTTTATAATTTTCTAATGATTTATTATGTCAATAACGTGGACATTGCAATAAAGGTTGGTCATTATGTACGTATAATTTTACATCGTATCAAAATAAATGTCGTGTTTCTACAAGATGTTCGCCAATTATAGCGTTAAAGTAGGTATTGATCGATGGCACTTTTATGGAAAATATAAAGGGTTCTTTCCTGTTTTGACAGTTTTTTTTTTCTATGATAAATCGCCTTGTATATAATTTAAACGCTCAAATATTCTGATAACATACATATTTTCAATTACCAAAAAATATAATGCTAAGATAGTTTACCTTCCTCATGGTATTGATGGAATAGTTCACGGCATGTTCGTGTGTTAGTGTTTTTCTTTTTCTATTCTTTTGTTGCGCTTGCTGCGTATTCTGTTTATATTTTCAATTGTTTCATTGTACATAATGATTTAAGCTGTCTTTAAATTTTAAAAGAACAGATGCAAGAAGCGTTAGAAACTTCTATCATATATTGTAGCGTCATTGTTGTAAAAATAATGCAATTGTTGTAAAAATAAAGTAGAAAAAAAAATTAAAGAGATAAGTCTAAGTTTTTAGCGATAAAGAATGTTCACCATGCGTTACATTCATTCAAAGATGCTCACAAGAGGGGCCATTGGGACGATTTGTAAATTATTCTAGGATAAGTTATTGCTTACTAACTCTTCCGCCGCATCCGCCACATTGCCGATCGAATATGGTATGAAAATATACATAATTTATTATACGTTGTCTTTTTTTTTCTTTTTTTCTTTTTCTTTAATGTGGTGGCGGCCCAACGGGATGTATAAGCGTGTGTATTCAAGCTGTCATAACTTCAGGAGCCTTTTGTCATTTACGTGCAATAATAACATAAAAATGTAAACATAGTACATTGGTATATTTTACGTTTTTTTTTTTTTTTTACTTGAAGAATAAAAAATTATATTAAATTGTTAAATTATAAAATTTTAGTAATTTTCAAAGTTTTATTTAGAACCCACTTCATTAATTTTTCATTTACGTAAACCCTGTAAAATTAATTTCTAAAAGAGTTTCATTGCAACATATTAAAAAGCACGTACGACCAAGCCAATATAATTATAATAAAGCTTTATTTCTTCTAGCATTATTTTCTCGCATATTTTTTTCAATTTGGTGTTTTAAATTGTCCTCGTAATTAATAATGGCTCCAAAGTATTTGAAATGTCACATTTTTAGTTCTAACTTTTAAGATTTAATAATCAGCATAACCTTTATTTTTTCTTTTTGTTTCTCACCTACATATGTAAGTAATTATATTTTAATAACGCTGTTGGTTTTACACTTCAAGTTGTCTCCTCATGCCTCCTTTGATATAGCTATAAAAATAATCCCTTAGCTTGTAGACAGATATCTGCGAACAGGTTTACCTGTGTCGTTAAAAACATGTTTTCGTTTCTTTTATTCTTCGTCCATCATTCTCTGGGTTCCTAAAAAAAAACGTAGGCACGTAAGTTTTCTTAAATGCGGACGGAAAGTTTTTTACTCTTCCATTTACTTCTGGAAGTGATTGAAGCGCTTTATCTTTATCACGCAATTGTCACTGTGAACGACATTTACGCACGTGATCCATTCTTCGTTATTTATTTTTCCCAAGAAAAGGTTACAATAATAATAAAAATAATAATTTTACTAATACTGTTGCATTAATTGCTTAAGAATGCTAAGAATATACAGTGTGAAATATTTGTTAATGTACATAAATTCGGTGTGATAAAAAAACAACAAATAATTTGTTTTCGACCTTATACCTCAATTCTCTGTAAATCTCACTAATTATTCGAATTTTTTTTTTTAATGATTCAAAATTCGCATAAAAATTATTATTTTCATAGCCTCCTTGTTCAACGTGTCCCCAAGAATAAAAATCCATTGGCGTTAAATCTGGCGAGTGAGCAGGCCAATGAATAGGTCCAAAACGAACAATCCATCTTTCAGGAAACTGGTCGTCAAGCCAGTTTCTAATTAAATTAGTCGAATGCGCAGGCCATCCATCCTGTTGAAAGTAGACCGTATGCCTGTTAATATCCTTCAACGACGGTAAAACAAAATTTTGAGACATATACAAGTAACTGTGTTGATTTAAATTGTTTTCGAAAAAAAGGGGCCGATCATTTTATTGAATAAAATTCCACACCACACATTTCTTTTCTTATAACGAGGTAAAAGTGGCTTCACCAGAAAACAAAATTTTGTGGGAAATAACAATATTTTTCATGCGTCATTCCAGAGTATCAATAAATTGAATGTGTGAATCTTGTTTTCCTTAAAGCTTTTTTGGGGTAAGCTCATGCTTACATCCAACTCCGCCGCTTTTTTACGCAGCGATTTTTTTTGGATATTATCATAACTAGAGTACTTAATGCATTATCTTCATTGTATTGTTTCTTTGTTTTCTTCTTTGTAACAACGGAACCAGTTTCTTAACAAGCTTTTTCAAAGAATTAATGCGATATTAATGCCGGGGTTAAATTTGTTAATTGCTATTCGATATGAAATATCACCAATTCTATAAAACTTAATGAAAATGAAGTCATTGTTGTAATGTTAGCATAATTGTGAGCTTCGTGATTGCTAATGTCGTGTCACTTAAATTTGCAACAGACAACTAACTAAATGTCAACAGAATTTTAAGGCAATACAACATAGTTTGAACGTAAGCAAGCAAATACGTTTTTAACATTTGCTTGTATACGGAAGGTAATCATCAATGCATTTTAATATGATTTCCGATGGTTTTAATAATGTAAGTAAGAGCTTTTTAAAGAATAATTCTTTTTAAACAGAACAACAAGAAAATGCCTATAAACAATAACCAAATGTATACATATATAATGCTAAGATAGCTTGCTTGCGACATTTCTTGGCGCTAAAGAAACGCATGCCTGCTGTTCGGGAAGCATAATAGCTATAGTAACACTTTTTCTTTAACGAATGAAAAATATCTCTGTACGTAGTAAATGAATTAAATAAACACATGAATGAAAACGCATTTACTCTGTGACCAACACAATTGAATAACAAATCCCTTTTTATGAAAAGTAAGTATTTTGATTTAGATTAATTAGTAGCAAAATCTAAATACTTAAAAAAAAGGTATTATATAACACGAAGATACCGGCACATAAATATATTAATTACAAGGAATATTAGTATCAAACATTGATAGCCACATTTTTTATACTTTTATTTTTCTATTGCCTTTTTTGTTCAACCAAAGTCAATTCAGATTTTTTAATAAAAGAAGACGCAAAGAATGGTTCTGCAACTCACGATTTACTCTACTGTAATTAAAATCATCGTATTCCAATATAAATAACGTAATTCATATGGTTGGAATTAAAAAAGTACGTCTCTTTTCTCACAAATTCCAGAAAGATCGCCAGTTTATTATTTGTTGAAGGTGCCATTTGGAAATGGTAAATTCAACCAAATAAACCTAAAGTATTTTTACGCTATCCTGAAATGAAGTAACCGCAAGCCATCGTACGTTCTGTAGCACATTCCTTTAATTTTCTTTAAATTTCTTCATTAAAAGAAGGATTCATCAGATATACATATTTGATGCTTTTAAAAATACATATCTGTTGTAAGTTAAGAGCAAAGAAATCAATGTTTTTCCTACTTTTAAATGTTGACCTCTGTTTACACGTTTTCCGGAAACTTCCATATGCCAACTTTAATCCCTTGTTTTTAACGAATTCCAGGAGTTTTTGAGATATTTAATTTTTTAAACAAACGTAACAAACGTAAATCAAACATACGTGTGATTTGTGTTATTCTAGGGATCACTATTCATCAAGCGCGCTTGACTAGACGAGCCTGCTTGATCCGGCAACCTCACCGCTGTAAATTTTGATCCTTCTTTCTTAGAATTGAAATAATTCTAACCTTTTGTTTTGAGAAGAAGTAGTAGGTATTATTACTAGTACTTCATTCATAACTTGTTACTGTTTCTTTTTTTTTCTTTAAATTATTAATTATTTTAATTATCTTAATTATTTTAGGGTTAATGACAAATATTTCACATTTAAGGCAGCAGGTCTGTTCGCTAGAATTAGTTGCTACTAAATGTATTAGTAGTGATACCAGTTATAAAAGCTACAGAATGATATTCTAATGTTTTCAAATGTTGCAATGAAAATAAAAATAAAGTAAATCTGCACAAATGAGTGTGCACTCATTGTCGACGATACATTTCGAAAATGGTCGGAGATACCCGAAGTCGGGATTCATAGGGGTACAGTTAGATGGCGTATAAATGACAGGTTAGATTGACGATGACGAATCGACGGCGTACTTTGTCATGTTCGACGATCGTTAGTAGATTTCTTAACCGATTTTCGACCTTAGAATACGCTGGGACTATTATTAAATATCTTGTTTTCAATATTAACATTATACCGTTTTGTTTGTAAAAAACATGTTAATGGCAAATGGCACATGTTAAATGAGAAACGAGATATATTATAAATTTCCATATGACTTAATTTTTATGTTTAGTGTGTGCAACATTCCATAAAATATTGTAGACGACGAAGAAATTTTGGCGGAAATACATTCCGCAATGGAGATTGCCAATAAGAGGTGAATTACCCGCGGGTAATAAATGCGATTACCGATCAAATTAAGACAATGTTCTAAAATAAAAAAAATATGGCTGATGGTGGATGAAACAAGTTTCACAAGAAAGAATTGCACTGTGTTAGTGCGCACTTTCAAACGTGATATAGCATCCATACCTGTTCTTTTACGTAGTACAATATCAGAAAAGACAAACGCGCAGCGATAATACACTCCGCCAAAAAAGTATCGCACAATTTAGTTTTGAATCATAAAAGTATCGCATAATCTTTGTTTGTAGCATAAAGTTGTAAATATACTTTAATGCGCTCTAAGATATAATTTCTATGATTGTTTAAATAAAACAGAGGCCAAATAAAAACAAGAACTCATACTTGAGATTTTTATTAAAACAAGAAATTATAATTTTGGAAAGAAAAATGTCATAACAGTAGCTTTTAATACTGACTATTGCCACCTCTGGCTCTTATGACCGCTCGCATACGGTTTGGCAGAGATTCGATTAACCTCCGTATATAAGCCTGATCCAAATTCTCCCACTCGTCACGGAGAGCATTTCCTAGTCCATGCAGGTCCGCTGGGGCAACATTTTGGGTTCGTATCCGTCTGTGAAGGACGTCCCACACGTGCTCGATAGGGTTCATGTCCGGACTTACCGCAGGCCAATCTAAAACTGGAATACCAACATCGTTAAGGTATTCCCGGACGATTATCGCAATATGCGGTCGTGCATTATCGTGCATTAACATGAATTCGTTTCCTATAATTGGCGCATATGGTACTACATGTTCTTCTAAAATGTCCAACATTTGGTAAAGTATAACCAACACTGGTTATACTTTACTCAAACGAAGACGATCTTGATATCCCAAATGATACTTTTCGGTATCAACACGATGGCGCACAGCCACATTATACGCTTCCTGTTACCAGAAACCAGAAAACCTAGAGGAACTGAAACAGCGTATTCAAGAAGAAATTCGCGCAATAGAACGAAATGTTATTAATAACGTCTTAGATGAATTTATAAAAAGGCTATGTTACTGCCAAGAAGTAAATGAAAATTGACACTATTGAATTAATAGTGTTAATTTTGTTATTTTTGCGAAACTTGTTTTATTTTTATTTTTCCGCTCAGAATTTTAGATTTATAATGTTTTAAGTTACAAATACGATAATATCAACTTTAAATGTTCAGCTTGATTTTTCTCAGAATTTTTGTTATGCAACGTTATAATTTATTTGCATGATCATAAAGGGTAGAAAAAGCACTACACGAAAAATGTATACTGTTATTTAAAATGTTTTTGGATGACGTCATAACTAAAAAACAAATGAAAGTCGGATGGTGAATCGCACGTATTAATGCGTATTTCTAAAAAATAAAATGGAGACCTCAACGACAAAAAATTGTTCATTGCCGATCATCTACGTGAAAAGGTCTACTATCTGCAGGCGGATCCGTCTCATCTTAGGGTCGACATAGATGTAGGTCTAACATCGATATTTGCGTATTTCGCTGTGGTCAAATGTTTGGGAGGTTGCGTTATAATACGCTCGGTATTATCAATACATTTAATATTAGCTTCCACCCGCACACTAGGCGAATACACTCGCGGTTCACGTTAAGATGTCCACGTCGTCGATAGAACATTCAGCATGACAAATAGCACTTCACCAAAATGACTATTTTTGTAAGGTATTTTTTGGCACTTTTTCTGCCGTACCGTTCACAGCGCTGAAAATCACTAAAGCAATAATGCCAAATTGCCAAATTAGATTATAAAACGTTCTCGATAATACGTAACGAGAGTGTATGTAACTAGATGATTAAAAAAACTTACCGTCTCAAGCATTTTCCGCGATTTGAAAATCAGGAGAAGCCTGATAAAATATTGTTAACATAAGGTGCGTCTCCAAAGTTATTTCTCGTAAACGCATCCGCTGTGAGAAAATATGCGCTTGTATAAAGAAAAAAATGCTTGTGATTCTAGTGAAATATGAGAACGTCACGAAATAATAATGATGGTGTTCACATTGAATAATTTTAAAGGTAAATTATGTTCCATTAATTATATCGAATTCTTTCAATTTCTAAGAAGGATTGTTACTTTATGTTTTTAAAAACCTCTTCGTCTAATCCACCTATAAGTTCACCTGAGAGTTGCCTTGTTTTAAAGCAAAGGACCTTTTCAATTTCAATATTAA
The DNA here is from genome assembly GCA_020654165.1 of Oryctes rhinoceros. NCBI lineage: Eukaryota > Metazoa > Arthropoda > Insecta > Coleoptera > Scarabaeidae > Oryctes > Oryctes rhinoceros. The sequence continues at coordinate 37,757 of JAIOKQ010000327.1, forward strand.
GACGTTAACAAGGAAAAGACATTTCTTTCCTTACTAAAGGTAAAAAATTGGTTAAAAGTTATAATAGCTTAATAATAATAGGTACTTCAAATCTACATGATTCTTGCGTGCTTAACTTCTTAACGAATAAAATTAGAAAATGATCGTATTTAGAATGAATATATATACAGAATATATATATATATATATATATATTGGGATCGTGGAGACAATCAGTTGTAGGTAGGATATCCTATACCTGTAATAAGTAGAGCTCCCCAAAGTGCGTGGCAAGTCAGAAGGCGTACCGCCGGGCGTGGCCGGGGGGATATGTAATGTAATATATAAGCAAATAACTCGCATCGCATTTCGGTAGTTTATTACCGTGTGCGATCGGGTTGTGACGGTATGGCGGACGCGCGTAGTAAGAAACGCCCACAGGCCGACAAAGTGAAAAAGTTCCGTGGAGAATTTCCTGACTTAATATATAATGGAAGTAAGATTATATGTAAAATTTGTAATATACCTCTGATGTGCAATGATAAATATGGCTGTAGAAGACATGTAAATAGTCAGCAACACAAAAATAAAAAACTGGGTGTATCACCGACTGAGGCAACTCAATTTATAATTGATTTATTTTATATGCTGACTGCGTGTAATTTACCGTTTTCCTTACTCAGGAAGAAACCATTCCGTGAATTTTGGAATAAATATAATCCAGACTTTAAGTTACCGTCGGAAACAAGCTTAAGGAGATGTGTGCCAAGTGTACGTACCGAAATTGAAAACAGGATCAGATCTGCAATAAAAAATAAACTACTGTGGTTATGTATTGACGAAACGACAGACCGTAAAAAACATTCTATTTTGAATATGATTGTACGTATACTGGAACCTCGTCAACCTACAAAGGGAATTTTATTAGCTAGTAAAAGACTAAAATCGTGTACTGCCGACGCTATCGAGAGCGTAGTCGTTGATACTTTACAAACATTTGAAATTGCCACTACTCAAGCATTAATTTTCATGACCGATGGTGCCGCGACAATGCGTTGTGTAGGTCGTTCTCTTCAAGAACATTACGGGATGATGTTACATATTACTTGTAAACTTCATGCTCTGCATATTGCGGCTGAAACTATTCGTGCAAATTTCCCTGAGGTAAATGCATTAATAACAAATACGAAACGAGTGTTTCTCAAATCTCCCAAACGTACCAGTGAATTTCATAAACAGTGTATTCCCGAACCACCAGAGCCGATTCTTACGCGTTGGGGGACATGGCTGAAGGCAGCGTTTTATTATTTTAAATACTTCCGGCAAATAAAATCAGTCGTCTTACAATTCAATCCCAACGAATCTGCGGCTATTAAGGAAAGCCAGGATAAATTCCAAGATATTTCCGTTGAAGCAGATTTACAAACCGCTTACAACAATTATAGAGAAGTACTTGAGGCAATAAATAAATTACAAAATAGTGCACTGTCCCTGACGGAGTCAGTACAAATATTAGATGACGTTAATACACTCCTACACTGTATAAATAACAAAAAAAATGATATCGTTACAAGAAAATTTGAAAGTGTTATGAAGAAAGATACAAATTTTAGCAGGTTAAGACAAGTTTGGGAAGGTAACTCTACTGATCCGGTGACTAAATTCAAAGATTATTTTCATTACGCGTGTATTACATCATTAGACGTCGAGCGTTCATTTTCAAGATATAAAAACATTTTTTCAGAACGACGAACATCCTTGAAAGAAACGACTGTGGAAACATTCCTAATGCTTCAGATGTTTGAGAAATCGGATTGCGCTTACGATAACAGTTTTAATGTGCCTACCTCCTCGTGTGCTGACTAATACTATTTTCCTTGTGCATTAACACCCACTATATTGGATACGGCTAATTACAAAAGTAAGCGTTTTAAAATTCTTTATTTCTTTTGTTTTTATGTACTTTACTTATGTTCCTTATCGACGCCTATGGTGCGCCACGCGGTTGGGGAGCTCTAGTAATAAGTTACCTGTATACCTATACTACAGCTATAGGTATATAGGTATATATACAAATACGCATTTTTTTAGAGTTAGGGTGGTTATCTATTATTATTTCGTGTATTTGTCATATTTTCGTTGTCATTATTATTTTCGCTTATATTTACTTGTTTTGCTTATTGTTGTTGCTTATTCACTGTATCGAATTTTGCTGTAGCTAAATAATTACGGCGGGTTAGCTGTTAGTTTTTGCTGTAGCACCGCATGTTTTCCAATTTCCACATTGTTCATTTTACAATAGCCTCCGTATGCAACAAACATATATGTAAATTTGAAGCAATTTTAGTATTCGGTGAATTTGACAACGGCTGCGATGAATTTATTCTATGAAATACGAAGAGAAATTAAATTCTGTTAAGGGTATTGTATTTGTTTTGATTGACACTCAAAATGAGAGTGGAAACACGAAAAAAAAGTCTGCGCTACGCCGGGCGAAAATTAATTTTTATAGCAATACGCCATTATTATTACGTTGAAAAGATCTTTTAATTTGAAGATTTTTTCTAAATACGATCATTTTCTAATTTTATTCGTTAAGAAGTTAAGCACGTAAGAATGATGTAGATTTGAAGTACCTATTATTATTAAGCTATTATAACTTTTAACCAAGTTTTTACCTTTAGTGAGGAAAGAAATGTCTTTTCCTTGTTAATGTCTTAATATTGAAATTGAAAAGTTCCTTTGGTTTAAAACAAGGCAACTCTCAGGTGAACTTATAGGTGGATTAGACGAAGAGGTTTTTAAAAACATGAAGTAATAATCCTTCTTAGAAATTGAAAGAATTCAATATAATTAATGGAACATAATTTACCTTTAAAATTATTCAATGCGAACACCATCATTATTATTTCGTGATGTTCTCATATTTCACTAGAATCACAAGCATCTTTTCTTTATACAAGCACATATTTTTCTCACAGCGGATGCGTTCGCGACAAATAACTTTGGAGACGCACCTTGTGTTAACGATATTTCATCAGGCTTCTACTGATTTTCAAATCGCGGAAAACGCTTGAGACGGTAAGTTTTTTTTAATCATCTAGTTACATACACTCTCGATTTTATTTTTTTTACGTATTATCGAGAACGTTTTATAATCTAATTTGGCAATTTGGCTTTATTGCTTTAGTGATTTTCAGCGCTGTGAACGGTACGGCAGAAAAAGTGTCAAAAAATACCTTACAAAAATAGTAATTTTCGCGAAGTGCTATTTGTCATGCTGAATGTTCTATCGATGACGTGGACGTCTTCTTAACGTGAACCGCGAGTGTATTCACCTAGTATGCGGGTGGAAGTTAATATTAAATATACTGATAATAATACCCAACGTATTAAACGCAACCTCCCAAACATTTGACCACAGCGAAATACGCAAATATCGATGTTAGACCTACATCTATGTCGACCCTAAGATGAGACGGATCCGCCTGCAGATAGTAGACCCTTTCGCGTAGATGACCGGCAATGAACAATTTTTTGTCGTTGAGGTATTTTAGGTAATCCTTCAACACTTGGACTTCTGCCTCGCTGAATTTCAAAAACATCTTGATCTTGATACCTTGTTAGGATCGATTGGTAGAATAGAAACGTCACGTTTGCATTTTCCGTAACAGATTTGATCTACACTCCACTTTCAAGATGATGGGAAACGCGTGAACGATTTATGTTTTGTATAGTGAGGCATCATTTTGTTACAAGATAATTCTAAGAAATTTGGAGACAAACTTAAAATAAAAAGTATTTAAGCATATAGTCTTTTTAATTGAGTATTTTAATTTTAATTTATTTTAATTTATAAACTTAGTCCAACATTCTTGTATATCTATCTTGCTTAGTTTTCTGCGGAATGTTTGCTGGTGTTCTCATTTGATCGTGCATTCTTTAGACTTTTCACCGGTATTTCATCTTTTTTTTTGATCAACTAGATTCTACGGAATTGTTGCAGTTATCTATTTTTTTACGGAACACCCTCAATATGTTTTTAGAATTTGATAGAAAAGCTTTTTTAGCACTTTTTTTAAACATTATCCTATATCTAACGTGCATCCTTCTCTAGTAAATTCAATATGAAACTTTGAAGACAAATTAGATATCAATGTACGCGATGTTAAAGAGATCGTACCGAAATGTTACCCAAAATTTGAATCCCATGCGTGACCAGACCAAAAGCTTTAAGTGGAAACACTCTTCGTTGTCGTGTCTGAGTGAGCGTATCAAGTTCTATTCTAAGCTCGATATGATTGCCACAGAAACATAGAATGTTTAAGCAAGGATTCGGGACGAAATCTTTAGTAGAAATTTCTTTCGGGTGTTGTTAGGTAATTAATATTTTACTTGACGTTTCGCTGATCATGCTGTCAACTTCTTTAGAAAATTTCTAAAGACTGTACAAAGGAAGTCTTACGAACGTCAAGTAAAATATTAATTACGCAACACTCGAAAGAAATTTCTATTATGGATTACGGTCATGAAAGCCTACACTCATAACTATTAAACAAAACCTTATATAAATTTCCTAATGGGAGATTCTAGTCGAAATATATGGTGCTGTAGAGAAAAATACATTTATGGTATTTGAACTTGTTTAATATTTGGTTCCAATACTGAAACCACTATACAGGGTGTTAGGTAAACATGCCGCAAAAAATTCAAATGGTTATTCCTTGGCCTATTCTAAGAATATTTTGTTCTATGATGATTTCCGAAAAGCCCCTTTGTTTCGAAAATACAGGATGAAAAAAATTTGCGACAGTAATAACAGTTTATTATCAAAAAGTATATGTAAAGCTGTTCAATCTACAATAAATGTTCGAAATGAATTCCTCCAGTCTGGATGCAAGTATTTAATCTTCGTTTTTTAATGCGCGTGGTCCACCTCGACCACTCCAGCAATCTCCGTATGTTGCTGTCAAAAAACCACGAGCAACCAAACGGAAATGTGGTGGTGCACCATCGTGCATAAACCACATTGCAATTCATGTCGCCAATGGTACATCCTGCGGAAATTCGGGCAATGTTTCTTCTAAAAAGTTGCGATACATCTCGTCAGTAAGTCTCCCTGGCAGAAATACCGGTCCAATTAGATAGTCATCCACAATTCCAACCCACACATTCAAGGAGAACCGATGTTGAGTTCGATCTTCACATACCTCATGCGGATTTTCATCTACCCACAGATCGTTGTTTTGAAAATTCCTTATTGCATTTCTTGAGAAACTGGCTTCATCGGTGAAAAGAATCTGTGTCAGTAATTGAGGAATTAGAACTAATGTTTGCAATAGCCATTGACATAACGCAATACGTGGACGATAACCAGCAAGTAGTAGTGCCTGAACACGTTGAATGTGGTATGAATACAACAAATTGCCCTTAAGAATTTTCCAAACTGTCCATGTACATTCAAAGTATTGGCAATTTGTCACGTAGAAGTACTTGGATCCTCCTCTATCATGTCGGTTACATTAATCTTCCTGACGTCGATGAATGTTTTCGAAGATTTTTCGGTCGGGAATATTACGGTCAAAAAACCGTTCAATGTACAAACAAACTTGTAATAAATCAGCAAGTTGATATGTCTGTCATCTCGATGTTCGTATACATTGTAGAGAACTTCACTAACTACTAAAGACATGTCAAACAGCCAAACGTCACTCATTGTAAACAACTGTGACCGATACAGGTGACAATCACTGACGAGATGTATTCAAATGAAATCCACTTGTACGTTAGTAGATAAAACGGCCATTCCAAGTTATCGTCAACAATTTTTTTTATTTGATAAACTCATTAATTTTTTGTACTTAATAAACACATTGGCGTACGTAATACTTTTATTTACATTAATGATTTCAACAAATATCGAATATGGTTGTCAAATTTTGTTCACCCTGGATCTTCGAAATAAAGGCGTTTTTCAGATATGGTCATAGAACAAAATATTCTTAGAATAGGCCAAGGAATAACTCCATGAATTTTTATCGCATGCTTACCTAACACCCTGTATATTTCGAAAACGTTCTATATAATTTCGCAAAATTGTTGTTCGTATTTCAGATTTTTTGGAAGAAATATATACATCTAAATTTAGGCGATGGATGTCAAAATAATAAATATATGAAAATCTGTTAGAAATGGATATATGAAACTTATACCGCACAAATTTATTTAGAAATGGATGAACTAAAAGCATAATGAGATTCAGAGCGTTCCATTTAAATAACAAAGCAAGTACCTGCTTCGCTACTTAGCAATTATATTGTATGGCATCTAGTATACTGTCAGAACATTTTGGAAAAGGTTCTAACAGCCTGTATACATCGTCTTATTACACCTGACCAGTTATAATACAAACAAATTTATAATGCTTCGCTCATGGGGAAATTGGTTTGTGTCATAGACATATGTGTATTACAGATTTTCTCTCCCGGCAAAATCGCCGGCTGGTAGATTTACCATGTCGTGTGTAACCAGACTAACTAAGTCACATTATGGGGTAAGCGCTCGGGCGAATACTCTCTTTGCCTCGTGTAAATATCCGTTTCTGTAAACAGTCCGGTAAATCAGTGAATAGAGCAGATGAAAAGTTTACTGGACCAAATGGTTTTCACCACTGTACTGTGACTCTATTCACAACTATGACTAGGCAAGTGCATTTGTAAACAATCCGATGCCAAATAAGACAGAGTTAATTAGAATTTCGCTATAATTGGCAATAAATTCTTCATAAAGTTACTTGATTGTTGAATTGTAATAATAATAATAAAAATACTAATAGATTTTTATTTTATATATAAATAAACATAATGGTAAGATCACTTGCCAAAATTATAAGGTGTGGTTCGAATGTTTTCCATCATATCCAAAAAATAAGATTAACCACCTAACTTCTAACTTAACATAATCTAATATTTCACTACCTACTGTAATTCTCAATTAATAACGGAAACCGATTACACTGGCCAACAAATTTCAACTTTTGATTTTACCATAAAATAATTTATACTAATTTCAATAGAAAACATATAAACATTTATTTTGATACAAGGTAGAAGGTCAAGTTGGCTCGATTTTTTTTATATTTCAACGAAAAGATTTTTTTAGATTGGATCATAATTTAATGTATATTTCAAATTATCATAATTACATATGTGAAGTAATACTGCGCCGTCTCTTATAAACAATATCTACAGCATCTCTTCTTAACATCCATCAGTAATCTGCCAACATAACAGGATCCCATTTTCTCCGATACCGTTTTTCCATTCCCATGATGTCTTGGTGGAAGCGCTCACCGTGTTCATCGTCCCTCATATTTTCCGGACAAAAATCCAAGTGAGAATGTAGAATGTGTATTTTAAAGGACATATTACAGCGAGTAGCGTGAAATGCTTATAACATATCCATTACTAAAGTTTTATAGTTGTCAGCTTTTTTGTTTCCCAAGAAATTCGTGAAAACTTGTATCATGGAGAGCCAAGCTGGTTTTTCCTTCGCTGTTCATTTGGTTTCAAAGATTTCATTATTTACTATTTCTCGTATCAGAGGCCCAACAAAAATACCTTCTTTCAGTTTGCCTTGTGTTAATTTTGGAAACTTTTCACGAAGATATTTAAAACCTTCACCTTCGAGATCCAGTGCCTTTACAAAGTTTTTCATGAGCCCAAGTTTCACGTGGAGAGATGGTATTATGATCTTTTCTTTTTCTTCTAGAGGTTGTACGTTGTCTTTTTCTAGTGTAAACTGTTGTCGTAGTGGCCACGCTTGCTCATGGTAATGTTTATCCCAAAGACATAAAAAGCAACAGTATTTGGTGTAACCAGATGGCATACTCAAAGTAATTGCAATTATTTTAAAATCTGCACAAATATTCCAGGAATAGTCTTTGTACTTTATCTTTTCTAATAAAATTTTCAGATTTTCGTAAGTTTCTTTCATAGAAACAGCATGACCTATCGGAATAGAAGGATAATGGTTTCCATTATGCAACAAAACTGCTTTCAGACTGGTCTTTGATGAGTCTATGAATAATCTCCAAGAGCTGGGATCATGATGTGTTCCAAAAGCTTCAGAAAGTTTATAAACGTTATTGCAGTAGACCAGATTACCGGCCATACTATAAAGGCATTTCCTCTGTAACCAGAGCTAAGCCAATGTTGCCGCTTTTCGAATCATTTTTACTTTATATGCTGTTCAATTTCATCAGTCACTAACTTAGAGTAAAAACCTTGTTGGCCAGTGTTATTAAAAATGCTTATAGACAAGATACCGAATACATCTGGTCCAAGGACTAGGTGGAGGCTTGTATCATTAGTAAATACTGTTTGTAAAACTTGTTTCATAGAGAGAAAGCTTACGCTGTGGAAAAGCTATCAAATGTTTATTCCGTAATTTATATTATGCACGTCGTATTGTTTCTACTTAATAAGATGAAGTGTTTTCATATTAAACCACTGCAAATTCTAAAGTTTATGATTAATTCTGTCAAATTTACGGATTAGCGAATCCCAGAAATCAAACAACGACAACAAACGACTATTTCCAGATTGAAACCGCGTGGTTGTCGTAGTCTCTGCCAACGTTTCGTTCTCAGTCTTATTGGACATCTTCGGGATTGTTACTGCATAAGTTAAGTTACACGACCGTGACTCGAGGTTTTTAAAAACTCACAAACGAGACTCTGTGAACAATATTTATTTTACTTAAAGAGAAGTTTGTCCAACTAACGTCTAAGTAAAACAACTACTGCAAGGAAAAGTTGTTTACAAAAACCCATTAAGATAAGCAAGTTGTGTAAAAGGTCTAGCCTAAATGTTGTATGTAATTAGTTATAACATATCTCATAATTCTTGGGACTATTCGTTTTCGAGGGATTTATATAGGCCCTGTAGCTTCCGCAAGTAAAAGTATCTACCCTACATTCAAGGTGTCACCGATCGTGAGTTTCTCTTCAAGAACAACATAAAAACCATCTTCAAACCCAATCTCAAACTTTCAGGCTACTTTCCCAATAAAGTCCGCAATCATCTATTTGTGTTAGATTCCACGTTCGGGCGGTAGTGTTATACGTCGGTGAAACAAAGCAATCGGTCAGCACACTGTATGCGGTTGTTGCATATAACCGTGTCCGCGTTGGCTGTGGAGCACAGATCGGAAGTTGGTCACAGAATCCAATTTAAGTCTACTACCACTACAATTAGAAAAATCCGCGAATCTATAGAAGTCTTCTAACATCCCAACAATTTAAATCGCGACGAGGCTGATTAAACCTCCTATCAACTGCTAGGGTTCCATAACTTTTCCATTCCACTGACACGTAACGAATTCTCAGTCAATGTGCAGTGACAGTTCTGAACGTGTTCCATGCGAACATATAATCATGTCCTACTGCACCATAATTAAAGAAAGATAACACAAAGCTTTGAGATAGCGTAGCATTGTTTTAGTTTGCGAAACAAAAGGAATTCTACGAGGATAAACAACCTTCAAGTTCCGGAAAATTGTGATCTTATCCGCGTTTATATTATCTTTGAGAGCAGCCTTGACGACTTCAGTTAATTACATACCATGGTAGAAAAAATGTACAGATTTCACAAAGCGAATGTTCTATGCATTTGGAGCAAAATATGAATAGCGACGTGCGGTTACTAACTTTCGGAATGGATCTATCAGAAGCATGCGCTAGCAAATATCATCGCTCTAACTCGGAGATAGAAGTCGCGCCGAATGTTAGTATATCCTCGGCACAAATATTAAGGCAACATTCGCGTCTCTGCGGGCGAAATATTTACACCTGTTGATCCGCTATCCATGTATTACTCTTACGTTTATAACTCTTTTGTTTTAACTTTTTTTTTGGTGAAGTGTGCACCGCTTTAAGTGAGGGAACACGTAAGTAATGTCTACGTGAATGTTGTGGATTAATTTTAATTAATTTAAAAATTAAAAAAAATAAACAACAGATCTATATTGAATGGGCACGTTTATATGCTCATGAAACATAATTTATATACGTATCTACGTGCTTGATAAAGCTGTAGTGTTAATTTAGTATGTGAAAAACATGTAGTTAATTTTCTCACGATAAAATTCGAAATTTCGAAGGTTAAATTCTTATTTTATTGTTGCATTGCAGAATATTGTAATACCAACACATGTCGGTTACTATCACAAATGTAGTCAATAAGAAGTAATGATCTCATGTCTCTTAAATTGTGCTTTTATTACACAAAATTTGTTTTTATGAGGAGCTGTATGTAATATATCCACGGGAAAACATACTAATATATTATTAAAAATGTTGGGAAAAATAAAATCGAAGAATCGACAGGGCCACGATTTTTTTAAGTAAGAATAATTACAGTAATAATAATAAGTTTTATTTGAAAGACCAGAACTAAGTCAGAGAGTCAAAGGTACAAAACAAAAATGAAAACAATATAATCTCTATTTTTTTAAAGATGTTATTGTTTTTTTTTTCTTTATTTATTTAACTTGTGGATTTTCCAATTATCCAAACGACTGTGATAAATTTTTACTCCAAGAGTGCCAACACAATCGGCTGCTAGATTTAGACTATGTTTCACAGATGTATCTTGAGATCTCTCACGCAATGTTTGCCTCTAGTACTTTATTTTTATGTTTATGAATACAGCAAAAAGCTTCTAAAATAATTCAAATATGGTTAGAAAATTTTGAGAGACGAATTAGTTTCTACAAGATGTTAGTTGACTGATATCGGTAACACATCTAATTGCAGCCTTCTGCTTAAGGAAAACTTCATTTGGTAAAAGAGCTAGGTCTCCAAAGAAGAATTTCATATAGTAATTCAGATTGATATTCAGAGAAATATACAGGGTGGGCCAAATTCGATACATTTAATAGGGAACTTATATTTCTAAAGCAATTAGACAAAAACTGAACGTAACTTCTGGAGCTCGATTTTAAAGAGAAATCGATTGGTGAAATCCCTATTTTTATAAATTCCTTAATATAAGAGATACAGAACGTTTCCTTAAAATGTGCAATTCTTAAAAACCCTTGTAACTTTTTTATTTGTGAAAATACTTGATTTATATACAAACTATATTTGGGCGCTTTTTGACGCAGAATTCTATGCTCTAATTTTCTCTCTTTTAAAACTCGTATTTTTTGAGATATTATCAAGACAATGTGTTTTTTCACGTGGAACACCCCGTATGTTTTTACCCTTTTGAAAAGAATTTAAAATTACTTTTAGAATGATATAACACACTTGATATATTTTATTTAAACAACTTTTAAGTTATTTGTTTTGTAACCATGAAAACCATGAAACCATACAATATGTTAAAATGTTTTACAGAAGCAGGTGAAAATGAGAAAGCTGCATGTAACATTTACTATGAGCGATATATGAAAGGCAACAACCGTTCAGAGACATTGTCTCTCAAGATTAAAGAAAAATTTAATAGATTTTGGATCCTTTCAAAAGCCAAGGCCTTAAAATTATGTGGTTCAAAATAGAGAAAAAGAATTGGAGGAAATTGCTGTTTTAAGGAAAACTGTAAATAACTCCACTCGCCAAATTGCAGTTCCAATTGAATCAATTGGAATTCGTTTACTTCCAGTATGACGGAGCACCTCCTTACAATATTGGCCAGATTAATCAGAAACATTGGCCAGCAGGGTTACTTGATTTAACCTCATTGGATTTTTTGCTTTGGAAAAAAATTAGAAATTTTACATTTAAACATTCCCTCAATTCAAGACAGGAATTAGAAGCCGCAGTTTTGCAAGCGTTCGACTCTCTATCTCCGCTCGAGCTGATAAATTCAGCTCAGGGTGTAAGAAAACGGTGTCGATTATGTTTACAACAGAACGGCGAACAATTCGAACACTTGCTATAATATATCATGTTTACGCATTTTTAGTAAGAAAGGTATATTCTGTAAATATTCCGTTTAAATATGTCGGTAGGAATTTTAGAAACCAACTTATTTAAAATTAATTTCAAATGTTCAATACATCCTAAATTTTTACGGAATAAACCCTATTCATTCCTTATCAGTAATGCTATTTATTAATGGTTTCCTTAGTTTAGTTTGTTTGAATTGTTATTTATAACAATTAATATGAAAATAATTTTTTTCCACCTTGTCGAAATGTTTTATTTGCTCATTTGCCACCATCCATAGCCATCTTAAAATAATAGAAAAGGAAGAAAAACAAACAACTTAAAGACAACTTAAAGTTTAAATAAAATATCAAGTGTGTTATATCATTCTAAAAGTAATTTTATATTATTTTCAAAAGTTTAGAAATATACAGGCTGTTCCATATAAAAAAACACAAGTCTTGGTAATATCTCAAAAAATACGAGTTTTAAAAAAGAAAAAAAAATAGAGCATAGGATTCTGCGTCAAAAAAATGCCCAAATATAGTTTTATATAAATCAAGTATTTTTACAAATAAAAAAGTTTCAAGGTTTTTCAAAAATTGCACGTTTTAAGAGAACGCTCTGTATTTCTTATATCAAGGAAGATATAAAAATAGGTACTTCACCAATCGATTTCTCTTTAGAATCGAGCTCCAGAAGCTTAGGTCGGTTTTTGTCCAATTGCTTTAGAAATATAAATTTCCTATTCAAAGTATCGAATTTGGCCGACCCTGTACAGTTCTTAAAAAATCGATGCTCAAGCATTGCTTTAGGCGCTTTAATTTAAAGATAATTATGTCTAATCTTAAGGTTAAAGACCGACAATAAAGATCCCATTTTACAATGATCAATACTGTTTGTAATTTGAAAATTTGGATAGGAATTGATTTTCTTTTGGATGATGTGAAGTAGAATGTACTTAGTTTTATCACAATTTAGCGAAAGCCGTTTGTACAATTGATCTCGCATGTTATGTACAACACTCTGAACATCCTGATCCTGATTCTGATCCAAAAAAATCAACGACGTCGTCAACAAATAATGAAAATAAAACTGGCGCAACGACGGATTGCTGTACTACACCAATAACGCTCGTTAAAAGAGAGTTGATCTTGTGTTTCGTGTTCTAATTTATTACATTAATCTCGTCAAAGCGGACACTATTGGAGAGATAGAAGATGATCCGATTTTCAAAGGCTTTAGTTAGATCGCAAAATACCCTATATAATATAGGTATAATATAGAATGGATAGTATGGATTTGCTTACCCTGAAGCCGTATTGGCAAGAGGATAAAATATCAGATTTATTTATAGAACTATCTATGAGAGTAAGCTTAGCGTAATTCAACTAGCTTCGAAAACGACGAGGAAAGTGCTATAAGCCTGAAATTTGAGTCCCGAAGAAGAGAGATAACTTTTGAGGACGGGTTTTATAGTTATGACCTTAAAAAATTCTGGGAAAACCTCCTACAAAATGATTCAGTAAATAGATAAAGTTTAGGCGTTATAAGTAGAAATTATTTACAACGCCTTACAGGTGGAATTACTCCTTTTTTGCAGCGACTAAATAGACTCGTGTCTATTCGCCTCATGAGGATAGATTCGTGTTGCCTACTGGTATCCCCAAGAGTCAACAAAATACGAGTCTATCTAATCTCTGCAAGAAGTCTCTGCAAGTCCTCTCTAGTTATGAGTTCGTGCTTGAACTCCTCTAAGATATAAGCAGAGCTACTATCTATGCTACTGAATTTATTCTTCATTTTACCGAATATTGTGATCGGTTCAGATTCAGAATAAGGAAGTAAGTGTCATTGTCCTCTGCAACTGCTGCTATGTTGAACAGTGTCAGGATTATTCTTGCTTATTTATTGTCGGATGTTAGAATATGGGGATCCAAACAGTTTCGTTTAGAAAACTGGATTAATAATAATATTTTTTGTCATTATGAAATCTAAATGATGTTCTCGTATCGAAAAAGAAAACGTCCATTTCGATACGCAAACTTTCACCATTTGTTTTGCCGATAAATTTAAATTTTTTAAATATCAGTATATTGCTCATGAAATTCCCTATACATAAATGGCTTATATTGTTTATTTAAAAAACAAAAAAAAATAGTGTTCCATAAAACATTTGTGTTACGACTTTCTAGGAACTCGTTCTTTAAATCCTAGGTAACGATTAACATTCATTGACAAGTTTCACAATTACATATTTATCATCTTTACTACAGATCACCAAACATTTACCATTGAAATCTGTTTTCGTAATGGATGAAGACAACAGGATGGGAAATATGCAACTAGGAATGGATGAATTTCGTCTTCATTTACCACATTTTGCGGTATCATATCTTCATTTATATCGACAAATTGTTCGCCGCGTCATTATATTTCGTAAAAAGGGTGCAGTAAGTCGCAAGGTGGTAGACTCAAGAAAAGAACTGCTGAAATCATCCACCTAAAAAGTCAATTAGAAAGCTTTCGTAGGAAAGTAATTTGTTACATGGTGTTTGTTAGCATACTTTAAAAAAAGAACTCAAACCCATTTTTCACGTAGAAAGAGCGTAATACTGCAATTGATTTGAAAATCTTATAAGTAGAGCTCCCCAAAGTGCGTGGCAAGTCAGAAGGCGTACCGCCGGGCGTGGCCGGGGGATATGTAATGTAATATATAAGCAAATAACTCGTATCGCGTTTCGGTAGTTTATTACCGTATGCGATCGGGTTGTGACGGTATGGCGGACGCGCGTAGTAAGAAACGCCCACAGGCCGACAAAGTGAAAAAGTTCTGTGGAGAATTTCCTGACTTAATATATAATGGAAGTAAGATTATATGTAAAATTTGTAATATACCTCTGATGTGCAATGATAAATATGGCTGTAGAAGACATGCAAATAGTCAGCAACACAAAAATAAAAAACTGGGTGTATCACCGACTGAGGCAACTCAATTTATAATTGATTTATTTTATATGCTGACTGCGTGTAATTTACCGTTTTCCTTACTCAGGAAGAAACCATTCCGTGAATTTTGGAATAAATATAATCCAGACTTTGAGTTACCGTCGGAAACAAGCTTAAGGAGATGTGTGCCAAGTGTACGTACCGAAATTGAAAACAGGATCAGATCTGCAATAAAAAATAAACTACTGCGGTTATGTATTGACGAAACGACAGACCGTAAAAAACACTCTATTTTGAATGTGATTGTACGTATACTGGAACCTCGTCAACTTACAAAGGGAATTTTATTAGCTAGTAAAAGACTAAAATCGTGTACTGCCGACGCTATCGAGAGCGTAGTCGTTGATACTTCACAAACATTTGAAATTGCCACTATTCAAGTATTAATTTTCATGACCGATGGTGCCGCGACAATGCGTTGTGTAGGTCGTTCTCTTCAAGAACATTATGAGATGATGTTACATATTACTTGTAAACTTCATGCTCTGCATATCGTGGCTGAAACTATTCGTGCAAATTTCCCTGAGGTGTGCATTAATGACATTAATAACAAATACGAAACGAGTGTTTCTCAAATCTCCTAAACGTACCAGTGAATTTCATAAACAGTGTCCCGGTATTCCCGAACCACCAGAGCCGATTCTTACGCGTTGGGGGACATGGCTGAAGGCAGCGTTTTATTATTTTAAATACTTCCGGCAAATAAAATCAGTCGTCTTACAATTCAATCCCAACGAATCTGCGGCTATTAAGGAAAGCCAGGATAAATTCCAAGATATTTCCGTTGAAGCAGATTTACAAACCGTTTACAACAATTATAGAGAAGTACTTGAGGCAATAAATAAATTGCAAAATAGTGCACTGTCCCTGACGGAGTCAGTACAAATATTAGATGACGTTAATACACTCCTGCACTGTATAAATAACAAAAAAAAAATGATATCGTTACAAGAAATTTTGAAAGTGTTATGAAGAAAGATACAAATTTTAGCAGGTTAAGACAAGTTTGGGAAGGTAACTCTACTGATCCGGTGACTAAATTCAAAGATTATTTTAATTACGCCTGTATTACATCATTAGACGTCGAGCGTTCATTTTCAAGATATAAAAACATTTTTTCAGAACGACGAACATCCTTGAAAGAAACGACCGTGGAAACATTCCTAATGCTTCAGATGTTTGAGAAATCGGATTGCGCTTACGGTAACAGTTTTAATGTGCCTACCTCCTCGTGTGCTGACTAATACTATTTTCCTTGTGCATTAACACCCACTATATTGGATACGGCTAATTACAAAAGTAAGCGTTTTAAAATTCTTTATTTCTTTTGTTTTTATGTACTTTACTTATGTTCCTTATCGACGCCTATGGTGCGCCACGCAGTTGGGGAGCTCTA
>JAIOKQ010000328.1:0-44272 GCA_020654165.1 Oryctes rhinoceros
ACAGTCTTATTCGGATATAGTACGAAAAAAAAAAAAATTAGGTGAAAGAAACGCATGAGTAATGCCTAAATACAAAATATTATGGTTCTATGTGCACGTAGTAACGAGAAAATGATTTTTCTTTATTCGAGTCCGACTCTGTCTTAGTTAACATATAGGAATCACCGGCAGTCGCTGAAGCAGCGTTCGGATATCCATTTAGTATGCACATAGCATTCACCGTCATTACACGCAATTGCAATGGCATCCTATACGAATATCGAATACACCGATATGATTTTGATTTATGGCGAAACAGGACAAAATAGTCTTGCGGCAGAAAATTTGTACGCGGAACGGTTTCCCAATCGGCGGCATCCATCATCCGAGACAATTGTGAGAACCGTGTATCGACTTCGAGAAACAGGATCAGTAATTCCACGTTTCGAAGGTCGTGGCCGTCATATGTATATCACGTAGAGTTCAGCAAGCAGAAGAGCATATTTTAAACATCGTTGAGGCGGAAGCAGGCATAAGTACTACAACTTTAGCCCAGCAAGTAAATGTGTCCCAAACGACGGTGCATCGAATTTTGAAAAATAATTTACTTCATCCGTATCACATCCAGCGCGTGCAAAGATTAACGGAATTAGATTATCCTCGCCGTCTTGCCTTCTGCGAGTGGTTTCAACGCACCGAAGTCCGTCAACCACGTCTTGCGTCAGTAATTCTCTTTACCGACGAATCCACGTTTACAAGAGATGGTATTTTGAATTACCATAATATTCACCACTGGGCAGACGAAAACCCACACGAGATACACCAAGGCGCCTCGCAAGTTAGGATATCTGTCAATGTTTGGGCGGGTTTAGTAGGCGATTACCTACTTGGACCACATGTGCTCCCACAACGATTAAATACAGAATCCTATTTACAGTTCCTCCGAGATGAATCACCCGAGTATTTGGATGAGATACCACTAGCGATACGGCAACAATTGTGGTTTATGCATGACGGAGCACCCGCGCATGGTAGTCGAGTAATTCAAGCATTTTTGAACCAAAGATTTCCACAATGGATTGGACGTGGAAGTCGTACTCCATGGCCACCTCGTAATCCCGATCTAAATCCATTAGACTTTTTTCTGTGGGGATACATGAAAAGCTTAGTATATGATCGTCGCCCTGATATTGAAAATGTCGAAGATCTGCGAAATCGCATTTATGTTGCAGCTCAACGCATTCGCGAAGACATGGTAAATTTTACTCGTGTGCATAATAACTATCGTCGCCGAATTGATGCCTGTATTAGAGCTCACGGTGGACATTTCGAACATTTTTTACATTAATAAATTATTTTGTCCTGTTTCGCCTAGATCGGTCCTTGTTAGGACCACCACAAATTTCATAAAAAGAAAAAGAATGTATAACTACAAATAACTCAAAACCCGACATTTCGGATGCATTAACTTTAAACATTAAGAACGCAAATCATATGGTTATCGGCATATTCAATGTAAACACATAAACACTTCGACATCAGCTGTACGACAGACTAATGCATTTCAATAGACTATTCACTATTCATAGCATCTACAATGCTTTATCGATTTTTATTTGCATCTGGGTTAACTTTGATTCATCAGCGGTATTTGTATAATATAGGAGAAACAAAGATATGGATCGGCTTTACCTGCATTTTGGGCCCTAAAATTTGAACAAAATGTATATGTTACAAATAAATTTCTTTTTAAATTTTCAGTAACACATTGATAGGTAGTCTTCAGATTTCGGTAGCTTAGGTGCTATTTACAGGTAACCCTGTATAATATATAATAATAAAGTAACGTCCCCACTTTATTGCATAGTCGAATATATGTATAGAGAGGACAAAGGCAGGTGGAATTGTTCCTCTTTGGCGGCGACTAGACAGACTCGTGTATATTCGTCTCAAGAGGAAGGGTTCGCATTGTTTACTGGTATCGCCAAGAGTCGACAAAACACGAGTGTATCTAGTCGCTGCAAAAAAGTAATAATTCTATTTACCTTTGTCATCTCTACAGTAATATATGAAATATATCCCGAATGAACTTCGGTACTCGTTCGAAACAACGGCGGATCGATTGCGCCTAATACGAAGTCTCAGCTCTTCGTTCTGGCGAGTTTTTGGGGTAAAATAGGAATTTTAATTTTTCAAACATTGGAACGCCGTAGCGTTCGAACGGTTGGAGCTAGGGAGTTGAGATTTCGCGCACTTGAAACGCTCGTCGAGACCTTTCGAGCGTAAAAATTTGAGCCCAAAGCGATGGAATTTCGAAAAATAAAAAAAGGAAAATTTCGTCTTTTCGAAGATCTAACTAGGCTACTCGAAGCTGCTATATCCGTGTATATTCCCAGCAAAATTTCGACCCGCTGCCCCTAAGGACTTGGGAGATGCGGGCGCTTTAAGTTTTCGAAAATGTCGCCGGGAAATCTACATCGCACCGGTTTTCCGGTGCCGCGTTGGTACACGTTCGAAAGAGAATTGAACGGCGGATCGATTGCGCCTAATCCGAAGCCGAATTAATGTCTAAATCTTGTCAATCCGTACGAGAACACCATAGCCGTTCGTTTGTGTTTACGTTAGGAAATAAGAGCGCGGATATCGCACAGGTAATAGATGGCAGCACATCATATATGTCCGATATGGAATACTATTTCAAATTATTCGTAGGTTCAGGAATAATTGTCACGAACGCAACCATTTTACTTATTGCGTCCTCCTTGTTCTCAAAAGCTCTGTCTGTATAAAATATAATACAATAACTCTGGGTGCCAGACGGTCTCTTTGGCATAATAATGTTAGATTTTTCGATAGCTTCTATGGCAGAAATATCATAGGTATCAGTTAGCAGCACAATCTAAAATTATTTTGAAGACATGCCGTACCATATCAAAGTTGCGTCTTCTATCTTTTTAATGGAGCTGTTTGGATTATGTACGTTTGATTTCTGACAGAAAATCTGTGCCAGAACTGGTCCGCACATTGCATTATGAAATACACGAAGAAATCGAATCGCTCCCATTTATTTCAACACTAACCGTTACTGCTTTACCTAATGTCAACTGTTCCTCAAAGTATTTGTGAAAAATCGTTTTACGGTGCTCTTTGCATATGTACATAGAAAATTATTTTTAAATACGAAGAACATCATTATCAACACCGTACAAAATATTTTATTTTTGGAGGGGTCATTTTGAATTAATCACATTCCTATTTATTTGGTGTTACCTCAAACGTGTGGTGCCAAATTATTTTACCAATTGCTGAATGTTTAACATTCATTTAATCCTAGTAGCAATGGAATCCTTCTCTCGCTATTGTCATTCAACGTTTCGGATATTATTTTAATTAGCAGCAGGCTGACATTTTTTTTCTTTTTAACCGGTTTCTCTTTTTTTTTAATAAAACTACGTTACGAATTATGAAAGATAATGGAATACAACCGCCATGTCCCAAAAAATTAAGTATGCTACAAGTATTTCTTTGTGTTAGACCGAATTGTCGGCGTATAAAATGTGAAAATATAAAAGAATTAACAAGTAGTGTTTAATAAATATAGCAAAAAGAAACAATTACACTGACCAACAAGGTTTTTACTCTAAGTTAGTGACCGATGAAAATGAACAGCATATATAAAGTAAAAATGATTCGAAAAGCGGCAACCTTGGCTTAGCTCTGGTTACAGAGAAAATGCAGCTCGAGACTTTGTCGCAATAGACATGAAATTTTGTTGATTTTTATAGTATGGTCGGTAATTTGGTTTACGGCAATATTGTTTATAAACTTTCTGAAGTTTTGGAATACATCATGATCCCAGTTCTTAGAGATTATTCGTAGACTCATCAAAGACCAGCCTAAAAGTAGTTTTGTTGCATAATGGAAACCATTATCCTTCTATTCCGACAGGTCATGCTGTTTCTATGAAAGAAACTTATGAAAATCTGAACATTTTATTAGAAAAGATAAAGTACGAAGACTATTCCTGGAATATTTGTGCAGATTTTAAAGTAATCGCAATTATTTTGGGAAAAACACCAAATACTGTTGCTTTTTATGTCTTTGAGAAAAACATTACGATAAGCAAGAGTGGCCACTACGACAACAGTTTATACCAGGAAAAGACAATGTACAATATTAGCCTCTAGTAGAAAAAGAAAAGATGATAATACCATCTCTCCATGTGAAGCTTGGGCTCATGAAAAACTTTGTAAATGCACTGGATCTCGAAGGTGAAGGTTTTAAATACCTTCGTGAAAAGTTTCCAAAACTAACACAAGGGAAACTGAAACAAGGTATTTTTATTGGGCCTCTGATACGAGAAATAGTAAATGATGAAATCTTTAAAACCAAATAAACAGCGAAGTTTATTTGGTTTTAACAGCTTGGTTCACCATGATACAAGTTTTTATGAATTTCTTGGGAAACAAAAAAGCTGACAACTATAAAACTTTAGTAATTAATATGTTACAAGCAGTTCACGCTGCTGGCTGTAATATGCCCCTGAAAGTACACATTCTACATTCTCACTTGGATTTTTGTCCGGAAAATATGGGCGACGTTAGCGATGAACACGGTGAGAGCTTCCACCAAGACATCATGGGAATGGGGAAACGGTATCAGGAGAAATGGAATCCTGTTATGTTAGCAGATCACTGTTGGATGTTAAGAAGAGATGCTGTAGATATTGTTTATAAGAGACGGAGCAGTATTACTTCACATTTCTAATTATAATAATTCAAAATATACATTAAATTATGATCTAATCTAAAAAACCTTTTCGTTGAAATATAAAAAAATCGAGTTGACTTGACCTTCTACCTTTTATTAAAATAAATGTTTATATGTTTTCTATTGAAATTAGTATTTCAATAGGAAAAATTCAAATTTAAAAGTTATTTTATGGCAATATCAAAAGTTGAAATTTGTTGGCCAGTGTTATTGGTTTGTTTTGACCTTTAGGAATGATTAAGTATTTACTTAAAAATACGCAAGGCAGACGAAAACGTAAAGTATCAAATACAAAATAAAAATAAAAACAAATTAAACAAGTGAATTAGTTCGAAGACAAAACCAGCGGCAGGTGATGGTAACGTTAACGGGAGGTTAAGGACAAGGATTTGATTTCCTCGTATATTATTTCTGTTGCATATTGTGTACGTTGTATTTCACAAAAAACGTACACGAAGAAATTGTCCTCGATCTGAGCTCGTATTTCCTATTCCTCGCTCGCCTACATATACGGACTGTTCACAATTATTTGTAATTTCCACGTGTGACAATTGCTATAATTGTTTTATACTTATCCATAAGTTCCACATGTTTTACAATTGTTATAACTATTTTGCACGTACCTGTATTTTCGAAGTTCGGGTGTTGTTGGTTCCGTCGGAAGTAGATCGAATTTTTAAGAGTTGAAAAAAAAGCTGTATTGTATACGTACTACGGGCAACATCCTTATTTTTATAAAATAAAGTAATACAGAATAGGAGTATTAGTTTCAATACGCGGACATATTTTGAAATGATACCCTATGGTTATTGGAAAACTTTAATTTCACAATGGACGCAATTATACCGAGAAGATCGAGAATAGGGTATTAGAAATGAGAAGTCTTTCGCAAATACCTATTGAGTGGTATTGAATAAGACGAATAATTTCAATAGTTATTGTAAAAGGGCGATCTTCAGTACAAATAAACATCTCCTTTCTCTTCAAATATTCATTTTATTCTTTTAAAAGAATAACAAGTGGTAGAATTTATAATGTATTTATATATGAATGTATGCAAATACATTCATTTTGATACATCTAAATTTGCTGTTAGACTATCGTACAACTATTAAATACATGGAAAAAAGCAAGAAGTACAATACACATTACATAAACGATAAATAGGCTTTGATCTACTTGCTTTAGCGAATAAAAGCTCGATTTCTCAAAATCTTATGCTTGTGCAGTAAATGCTCGCTTACAAATATTGTAATCGATGTTGCATGACCAAACAATAAAAGATAAAATGCCGTTTGTATATCGCTTAAGTCTAAAGCCGAAGGGTCATCGGTACCGATCAAGTTTAGTTCATATTTTTTCTTCATTATTATGTTGTTGATAAAATCCTCGTACCATTTACTCAATAGACCAGCTTGAAAAAACTTTGCGATTGCTGAATTGAACTTCTCTAAAAAAGGGAACCCTTTCGGTACAATGTAACTTAAAGGGTAAGAATTAGGACATTGCTCTAAAACGTGCAGGAGAGGAAATCCATCTGAACGCAAGAATTTAGTTTGCAACAAGAAATCGGCGTCTGATTTGCGTTCAACCGCGGCAACATCTCTGTTGTAAGCCGCGCGATATAATGAAGTACCCGGTGCACTTGGAGTTACCAATCTTTTGCGTAGTTCTTTATTAATGTTTGAATAATTGTTGTTAAACATATCTGCTAAACTGGTAGAAATAAGTAAATCCGTCTGCAAAAACTGTTTTATAGTATTTATATCGCTATAATAAGATGTTACGCTGAAAGCGGTTGCTAGGGATCCCTGAAATATTCCCGTTAAAATTACATTCAGCAACATGCAAGCTGCTAGCAGGATTTTTTTAGACGAAGATTTCGTATGGACTCGTTGTGGTATAAGGAACATACTAGTTAGTATCACTAAAAAAGAGCAATTGTCTTTCTGTGAATTTATCCTGATATAATGCGTTTGGATATGTTCTAGTAGACACCATACTAGGGTAACTAGCAGAAAATTAGCAAAAATAAGCAGCCACGTATCCGTCGAAAAGCTATAAAAGATCATGATCCATTGAGGCACTCTTCTTGACTTTGGGACGATTAAGCATAAAATTTCATAGCTAACAATTGTAGTAAATTCTATGCTATTCGTTTTGTAGAACTTCACAAATCTAGCATTTGCTGAAAAATCAGCTCTTTTATAAACGATATCTCCCAGAGAGCCGCTGAAAGTATTGTTCTTTAACTTTTCGCCAAAATCGTCACCAATGGGCTCGGATACCACAGGCGTGAAATTTAAGTAAGTTGCCATGTTTTGCAATGTTAGACCATCCGGACCTCCATATCCACCGGAAACGGTTAAGTTCTCTTGTACATTGTTTAAATAACTGATATCCTTTATTGCAGTGGGATTTCTTTCGAACATACTAACGCGTATGGGATATCCTCTAAAATTACGTAAGTCACTTACCATATTCTTGGGATTCCTTACTAGGGATTCCTTTGTAAATCGTTTAATTATTCCCCAACTTCCGTTATAGTACAAAGGATCAAATCTAACTATTTCGTTTCTTTCACACGAACATGGTGTATTAATGAGTAAATTTAGCACATAGTGCTGCCAAGATTTCCATAATATCTTATCGATATCCTTTCCTATATCACTGCAGCTTTGATTTGTAGTAAAGTAAAAGATAAAGAATGGCGTTCTGCCCTCAAAAATTAGCATATTTCGAAAAATATTTATGAAATTTTTTCTGTTCGTCACTAAAAGGATATGTCCAGAGTTTGATTCGAGTTTTCTCTTTTTCCTTCTTTTGGCATAATGGACACGAAGTTCAATGATTTTTTGAGTACAAGCATTAGCAAAATTTATCAGAAAATCTTCAACGGTAATTACCGCATTCTTTGCATTGGTTACAGTTATGGTTATTGCTGTTGTATTAGCAAAATATGACCACAATATTTCCCAAATCGCTTTATCGTTATAAATGCATTCTGCTAATGGTGGTTTTGTATCAATTACTGTAGCTGCTGCTCTTAGATTTAGAAAGTAAATGATAATAACTAAACTCAATATCGTGGTCTTCATTACTTTGTAACTAAAAATTCAAACGACAAGGAAACTTTGAAGCCTCACTGCTTTATATCCGTTTTTGATAGAAAGATTATTTAACAGCGCTTTGTGTAAACAAATGATTTTCTGCGACATAAATGGAACCTTCGTGAATGTCTAATATTTTGTTTGTTGTACGTTGTTACTGTAGTATGTACATAAAGATTTATTTTTTAGGTAACAGTTAATGTCAGTTATTCTTTAGAGCGTTTATTAAAATAACAGCGAAGAAATGCTTAAGCGTGCGTATACACTGCCCGACAAAATTACGGAATAAATTCATTTACATATATACACTCCGCCAAAAAAGTATCGCATAATTTAGTTTTGAATCATGAAAGTATCGCATAATCTTTGTTTGTAGCATAAAGTTGTAAATATACTTTAATGCGCTCTAAGATATAATTTCTATGATTGTTTAAATAAAATACAGGCCAAATAAAAACAAGAACTCATACTTGAGATTTTTATTAATACAAGAAATTATAATTTTGGAAAGAAAAATGTCATAACAGTAGCTTTTAATACTGAGTATTGCCACCTCTGGCTCTTATGACCGCTCGCATACGGTTTGGCAGAGATTCGATTAACCTCCGTATATAAGCCTGATCCAAATTCTCCCACTTCATGCAGGTCCGCTGGGGCAACATTTTGGGTTCATGTCCGGACTTACCGCAGGCCAATCTAAAACTGGAATACCAACATCGTTAAGGTATTCCTGGACGATTATTGCAACATGCGGTCGTGCATTATCGTGCATTAACATGAATTCGTTTCCAATAATTGGCGCATATGGCACTGCATGTTCTTCTAAAATGTCCGTTATATACCTGTGGGCAGTCAGTGTACCTCTGTCTACTGGTACTACCTCTGTACGACCTGTTAAACAGATGCCTCCCCAAACCATAATAGAGCCACCAGCGAAATTAGGTCTAGGTCTGATATTACACTGCGAATAGCGCATACCGTCTCGTCTGTACACTGAGATACGCCTATCTGAGGTGTAAAGACCAAATCTTGACTCATCTGTGAAGAGTATATTGGCCCAATCATGAATGCTCCAATTTACGTGTTCTCTGGCAAACCTTAAGCGAGCCACTTGGTGGTTCCTAGTGAGACGAGGGGCTGTTACAGCTACTCTAGCTCTTAATCCACTCTGTCGTAACCTATTCCGAATAGTTTGAGTACTCACACGAGTATTTCTGACTCTAGCCAAGTCGTTCTGCAATTGTCTCGCAGTTACATGTCTTCGACGTAATGCTCGTAGTAGTAAATAGCGGTCATCTTGGCGAGTAGAACATCTTGGACGACCTGGTACAGGTCTTCTACTGTAATTGCCTGTTTCCCTATATCTGGCTACGGCTCTAGAAGCACTTGACTGATTGATGTTCATCAAATTAGCAACGTATGCTTGACATCGTTAAAATTTGTCCGTATAGGAAGACTCAATAAACAACTGAACAAACCTTACACATATGCATTTTTCTAAATGTGTTCTTTTAGAAAAAAAAAAAGTAAAAAAGCTATGTTCCATGATTTTGTTAGTGTTTTTATAGTTCACATACACGAGGCAAACTTTTTGTAAACGTATAAAAATATCTTGGTTTATAAATGCCCTTTTTTAGTTTATGCGATACTTTTTTGGCGAAGTGTATTTTGGGTAAATATGTAAATTTCATTTCCATCACTTCTGGCTTGGAAGTAATGCAAACCAGAAGCCATCGATAACTTTTTTTGAATGAACTGTAGAATTTCTTTTATTTTGGTAGATTAATTGCCTAAATGGTACCATACCTCGCATAAGAGCATTATCGAATAAAAGTCAATTACGGAATGAAAAGCATTTTTTTATTAGCATTAGCGGATCAAAGCCCGTCAAACCGCATACTCACATGTGCAAGCTGGAATATCCAAAATGTCATCCAATCATGTCCGAATTTTAGTCTAACAATAACATTGATATGAAGTTTTCCGTCTGCCTCAGTAAGTATTTTTTAAGATTACGCTTCGTGGATACTAAGATTTGCTACATCTCCGTTAGCTGCTGATTTTTTAGCTACAAAGATTACTATGTCATTAAGGGAGACGCTACATGACTTTTAATCAAAAAAAAAATGCGTTGGTATCCTAGACTATGACTTCAGCACATTTTGTAATTATACCGAATACAAGAGGATGCACATTAGCAAATTATTTTCTGTGTCTTGGTATATTAAAATAATTTTGAGAATCTAACATAACCATTGCTTTGGTAAAGACCATTTCCTCCATATATCTAAGTTGGCATTAAAAAAATCGCATAAGCATAACCATTTCTTGGTTTGGAAAGATCGGTATAGATGATAGCAGAGTCTGTAACATTACTTATTAATAGAGACAAAGGCAGGTGGAATTGTTTCTTTTTCGGAGCGACTAGATAGACTCGTGTCTATTCGCCTCAGACAAAACACGAATCTGTCTAGTCTCTATAAAAAGGTAATTGTTTCGTCCGTCTTTGCCTTCTCTACTTATTAACTCTGAATGGAGTAATTTACCTTTCGCACGCTAGCTCGTGTAATTTGGAAAAGAAAAAATTGGAATGGAGGTAATATATTAACTTACTACAATTTAAATTCGAAGTATATCAGTAAGTACATATACTTTATTAAGAGCAAAAATATAAATAATGTTTTTCAAGAATTGAGGTGTCCGAAATGCTTCGTATCTCTTCGTGAATTTTACCAATGAAAAATCTAACGCAAAATAAAGATAAAATTTTGCAGCTCGATTAGATATAAATCAAAAATACAGAATAATCAGTTTTATACGCTGGCATATGCAATGGCGTGACCCTTCCGTTCCTAGATTTTACGATCCTCGATTTTTGCTATGGAATTGTTTAAAATCAAAAATCTATGCTGATAAACTACAAAATCCGGAAGATTTGAAAATAAAATTAGGTATGAATCGGGTCGAATTAGCCTCGACCTTATTCGCAACGTAGAAATTGTGTTCAATAAATTCACTTATTGCATTTTGAACGGGCGGAATCGAGTTGTCTTCCAAAAGCAAATTATTACTTGCTCACGCAAAAGGACATGACCCGATAGCAGAAGGTCACCGTTATGTCATCATGTGCACGAGTTTTGTTATAGGTTCGTGAAAGAATCTTAAAAAAAAAACAAAATTTTTTATTATAAAGGTTATGCGATATAACATTTACAATGGATGTAGAAGACTTTTAGTATTTTGATAGCGACATTGGGTTATATACGTAAGATAACCGTGCGAACGCCGATCTTGCATACTTCTTGTTTCTTGGAATATAACTCACGCACATCATTCGTAACAATTCTCTTTCCTCACCCTTCGTATACATGTTTTGACTTAGTTAATTTCCAGTGTTCTTTAAACCATTTTCTTCTATCCTTTCTGTATTCTTCTTTCAACCTCTTTGATTTTTCTAACCATAATTTTCAATTGTTTATCGCTTCTATCCTTTATGTTTTGATGTCAATCCATCACTCAAGTATTGCCTCCATTTTACTTTCTTTATTTTTTTCTGATTACGCGACAACGTTCCTTGAGTTATAAAATTTGTTTTTAGACCATATACGTTTCTCTGGCAGTTTTTCTCAACTTCTTCTCTAAATCTATAAACTTTCTTCTTTCTTTAATCCACATATTTGTTTGTATATTTCAAAACTAACATTACTTTTACTTGCTGTTTTTAATTCCTCGTTATTTTTACAATTTTTAATTTTTAGTACGAGCATGTAATAATCGGGAAATGTTTTTGGTCCTCGCTTGCTCTTCGCGTTACATTTTTATTAAACTGTGATTTCTCCTGTAATTCAGCTTTGTCGAGTATACCAGTAATGAAAGAAAAAATAAAATTCCATTAATTGTTGGGGTAGAATGTTAGTCTAAAAACAGTGACTTTCGTGGAAGTAATTTATTATCCTTTTCGAATACATAAAATAAAATAGTTACTTTATAAAATAGTAAATAAATAGTAAATAGTGACAACATTGATGATAATTATCTTTTGTATTGTGTTTTTGTTTTGTTTATGATTTTGAGTTGTATAGAAAATTTTAAAATTTATTGAAAAATGTTGACAATATTGTGATAGTAACATTAATATGTAAGTTTTCTTTTTTATGCATCGTAAACCGAATTAAAGGATAAACAATCGCTTACGTAAGGCATTTTTTCGTATTATAGGACGTGTTGAGAACTTATTTACATTTTACTTCGTTTTATTTTATTTTATTACTTTAATCGTTTTTATTTATTTTGTAAAAGTAATATTTTGTTTATGTCTATTTTATGATAAATTAAATGTTTCATTTATGTTGCTTTCTATAAATTCATATAATTCGTATTAAACTTAGACGAGTACGCATTCAATGTAAAAATCCGTTTAATTTCTTATAAAGTTTGCAAAAAATATAAAATTCGTCAATGTTCTAATTAAAAAATATCTTATTTAGTCATTTGTTATATCTATTTGATGTTGCTACTGCTAATGCACGTATCGGATCAAGCGCTAGACAGCGAGTTTTCGCAAGTAACGTACACATACGTACAAAGTATCCAAACTTGGTCGGAAATCGAAGGTACGAACTCACACAACTGCTTGCCGTCGCTCTTTCGCTTGTGAGTCACGCAGCGCTCAGACCCGCACTATTGTTGGTTTCTGATTATTATTATCATTTATTTATATTATTATTATTATTTATATGCTTATAAATGGGGACAGCAGCTCGGAGCAAGATACTATAAGGTGATGTATCAAATAAGAACGCAAGCATCTGGGTAGCCGTGAGTTGTATAGCACCTTCTTTCGGTAGTGACCGTCTATTTGCTGGTGTCGCTCAACCAGACATTCATGCTCCGGTAGGGTTTAGTGGTGGCCCTAACGTGGATATTGAACCTAGATATTGAACATTTGAATGCGTACACATAGAACCGAATTATGGAATCCATATATGCTATTTATGTATTTGGATTTTGATATCTACAAGAGAGTGCCATATTTATTTCATTTTTTATCAAGAAAATTGTTTATTTAATAGATATATTTTGTATATCTTCGTACTGTGTTTAATTTGAAAGGAATTTTAGGAAGAAATGAAAAAAAAAGAAGGAAGAAATTTTAATTTAATGTGAAAGGGCAACTGATTAAGCAAGTAAACGTATAAGAATTACATACAAGCAATTGGTCCTTTCGACTCACAAGAAAGATACACCGAAGCAGACGTCTAGCGACATTGTTCTTCAAACTGGGAGAACGTAACAGGACGCACCAGTGTATATGTACATTCATCATGAATTCTAAAAGATTATGCTACACGTTTGTATTTTTATTCCTTCCTTATATATCTTTCTTCGTTCTGCAATCTAATTTATTGAAGGACGTAAAAATCAGTCTGATTTGGAAGGGTCACTTCCTCCATTCAAACTAAATTTAAACAGATAGGAGGGCAAATTTTTCCACCAAGTTAAATTATAATCTGAAGTTGAATTTTTCTTTGTGAGACTTTATGCGAGAGTAGCGGCTTAAGTTTTCAAACAGATAGACGCAATTAAGATTCTATTATTTTACTATTTTCGAAAACTTTAACATTGGTTATTGTTGAGGTAGTGACACCACAAAAATCGGCTAAGTAGTTTACAGTGAGGATTAAAAAACGCAATTTTGTGAAAAAATCATTTTAAATTATTATTATTAATTATTATTATTTTAATTAATACTATTATTAAATTGTGACTTTTACGATTAAAGTAAAGACACAATAACAATGCCTCGAATCATTTCGTTGAACAATCAACTGTTTATTCTTTGTGTTTCCAGATGAACCGAATCCAACAAAAATTCACTTTCAAGAAAATGATGGTCGTTCCTTTCGTTGTGTTAGACAAGCGGCAAGGACAGCTTTGATAAAATCAAAGAACAGTTAGCCCTGAATCATACGCAATAAATTGTATGCCAGAAAGTATCGATGAAATCAAGAAAAACAATGGACAACGTCGCATCGTCCTTCATCGTAACAATGTTATACATGCTTACACAACAGGTGAAACAATTGATTATTTAAAGGAGGACAGCTTCTAATTAATGTCTCTAACTTATGGTTTAGAAATTTCGTTTTGTTCTTGAATATCAAACAAAAAACGCGCGGACTGGAATGTTTGTTACCTCAAGAAGCTGTTGAAGCTTTCAAGAACCGTGTTTCGAGAATTGTTTCAAACGGGTGTATAACTCTTAATAGCGAATATTTTGATTAAAGGTTACATATACATACAGGTTACGTCTTTGCATTGCGTCTAATTATTTAAAATTTATGCTTTTTTAGATCAGTTTTTGTTAATCTTGCCTTATTTGTTCTCAGTAGTAAGATTGGTAAAAAGAATCTAGTAACATGTAATTAATTTTTCTAATAATAAATATACAACAAATACATTTGCCTATTCTTATTTATATCCTACCATTGCTGTTTCATTGTTTCATTGTGACGTGGAAAACGTTTGTAGAAGAACTAAGTGTGCTTTAAAAAAATGTGCAGAATAAAAATATGAATGGCTCCTTCTTTTTTACTTAATGAAACCCTTTAATTTCCGCTGAAATTAATGACTTATCATCCAATTACGAACGCAATACTTTACAATCAATCCTTCATCATCCGTACGCTGTAATTATGACATATCAATATTTCACTAAGGAATGCAACAATTGAAATTATGGCACCAATTATGAAAAGGTAGAAAGCCGCTTCAATATCGTTGTAGGTGACAGGCACGTACGTTAGATCAGGATTCGTGAAATTTTTTTTCGTTTGATAACGGTTTTCCACTAAATAGATATTAATAAAATCTTTGTACCACTTATCTATTAGGCCAGCTTCGCGGAATCTCCGCAAGACAGAGTTAAATGCCGACAAGAAAGGCGATTCTTTGGGAATGATGTAAACCAAAGATTTATAAACAGGACATTTGTTGATATGTAAAAGGGGAAAACCATCGTGATCGACGTATTTCGTTTTGATTAAAAGCTCGGCATCAATCTTGCGCTCAACGGCGCACACATCTTTATAGTAAGCTGCACGATCTAACGAGCTATTGTACACTTGATGTGTCTTTTTCTCATGTAGAGCTCTTAGGATTGGTGAAGTTGCGTTGTTCAATATGTCCAAGTTGGTTGAAACCCATAAATCGGATTGCAATAACTCCTCCAAGCTGTTTATGTCAGGGTAGAAGGAGACTATGCTGAAAGATGTAGCCAAATTGCCTTGAAAGATTGCCGTTAATATAATGTGCAAGCATAGACCGCCTGAGAGAAGGATTCTTCCAGAAAATGACGAAGGGAAGTTGTTATGTTGTAAAAATACTACCGAGTAAATTGATAGACATAAATTAGGTCTCTTCTGTTGAATGTGGTTGTACAGATTAGATTCTGTTTTTTGTATCAAAAACCACGCTAGCGATAACAGGAACATAATAAGGAATATTAGAGCCCAGGCGCTATAGGAGAAACAAGTAAATATTTCCATCCATTGGGGTATTCTATTGGACTTAGGTACTATAAAACACAAGCGTACGTTCGTTATAAAATCCGTATTGGATATTGTGTCGGATTCGAAATGTTCGAAAAATCTGCTATTTGCGGATATGTCAACCCTGCCATAAATAACTTCCCCCAAGGATCCAACGTAGGTACCATTTTCTTCTTTCCAACCGTATCCGTTTGAAGTTTCGATAATGAGTGGCGTAAAATTTAAGTAATGCGCCATATTTACTAACACCAATCCATCGAAGCCTCCATAATTACTAGTGATAGATAAATTTTCTCTAACATACCATGGAGAACGTGTATATTTTATCGAAGTAGGTACCCTCGGAAATAATGACGTTCTTATCGGGTATCCTTTAAAATTTTGCAGCGTTGGAAACAGATACATTCGCTCCTGTTCAAGTGTATGGATAGGAATTTTCATCACTTTGCCCCGACCATTATCAAAGAAAAAAGAATCGTACGAATAAAATTCATCCTGGAAGCAACAGCATGGTGTATTAATCAAAACGTTACGTATACGATTATGTAGCCAGGATCGTATTAGCATCGTTTTAATCTCATGGAATAAGTCACTGCACTGTTTCTCTAAATTGCCCAAGTAGAAAATAAAGTTAAATTTTCTTTTGTTAGATAAGAAATTATTTTCGAAGAGGTATCTGAATTTTTCTTCACCCCGTACAAAATACAAATGAACATCGGTTGTTCGCCTCAATTGCGTATCGTGCTTGTTCTCCAATTTCAACTCCATGATGGTTATTGGCTTCTCTACACTTTGAAATATTTGTTTTAGTAATACACTGATGTGTTCATGGATGATGTGATCTTGCGAATCTAAGATGTTGATGCTTATTGTAGATAAATCTGGAAAAAATAAAATACATTAAATAAGTTTTATGTATTACAACTCTTGTAGCTAATTCATGTAAGGACTGATATTTTAGTATATGTTTTACTTTTTTCACGCTATTAGAATAACATATATACACTCCGCCAAAAAAGTATCGCATAATTTAGTTTTGAATCATAAAAGTACCGCATAATCTTTGTTTGTAGCATAAAGTTGTAAATATACTTTAATGCGCTCTAAGATATAATTTCTATGATCGTTTAAATAAAATACAGGCCAAATAAAAACAAGAACTCATACTTGAGATTTTTATTAAAACAAGAAATTATAATTTTGGAAAGAAAAAATGTCATAACAGTAGCTTTTAATACTGAGTATTGCCACCTCTGGCTCTTATGACCGCTCGCATACGGTTTGGCAGAGATTCGATTAACCTCCGTATATAAGCCTCATCCAAATTCTTCCACTCGTCCATGCAGGTCCGCTGGGGCAACGTTTTAGGTTCGTATCCGTCTGTGAAGGAGGTCCCACACGTGCTCGATAGGGTTCATGTCCGGACTTACCGCAGGCCAATCTAAAACTGGAATACCAACATCGTTAAGGTATTCCTGGACGATTATTGCAACATGTGGTCGTGCATTATTGTGCATTAACATGAATTCGTTTCCTATAATTGGCGCATATGGTACTACATGTTCTTCTAAAATGTCCGTTATATACCTGTGGGCAGTCAGTGTACCTCTGTCTATTGGTACTAA
This sequence comes from Oryctes rhinoceros, assembly GCA_020654165.1. NCBI lineage: Eukaryota > Metazoa > Arthropoda > Insecta > Coleoptera > Scarabaeidae > Oryctes > Oryctes rhinoceros. The sequence continues at coordinate 17,035 of JAIOKQ010000328.1, forward strand.
CTTTATACGACCTGTTAAACAGATGCCTCCCCAAACCATAATAGAGCCACCAGCGAAATTAGGTCTAGGTCTGATATTACACTGCGAATAGCGCTCACCGTCTCGTCTGTACATTGAGATACGCCTATCTGAGGTGTAAAGACCAAATCTTGACTCATCTGTGAAGAGTATATTGGCCCAATCATGAATGCTCCAATTTACGTGTTCTCTGGCAAACCTTAAGCGAGCCACTTGGTGGTTCCTAGTGAGACGAGGGGCTGTTGCAGCTACTCTAGCTCTTAATCCACTCTGTCGTAACCTATTCCGAATAGTTTGAGTACTCACACGAGTATTTCTGACTCTAGCCAAGTCGTTCTGCAATTGTCTCGCAGTTACATGTCTTCGACGTAATGCTTGTAGTAGTAAATAGCGGTCATCTTGGCGAGTAGAACATCTTGGACGACCTAGTATAGGTCTTCTACTGTAATTGCCTGTTTCCCTATATCTGGCTACGGCTCTAGAAACACTTAGCTGATTGATGTTCATCAAATTAGCAACGTATGTTTGAGATCGTCCATCTTCGATTAAAGCAACTATGGCAGCCACCTGTTCTGAAGTTAAATTGCTCATTTTAGTTTTAAAAGCGTTGGTACAGAACTCTGACTTCGCACTTTAAAATTTGTCCGTATAGGAAGACTTTCAATAAACAACTGAACAAACCTTACACATATGCATTTTTCTAAATGTGTTCTTTTAGAAAAAAAAAGTGAAAAAGCTATGTTCCATGATTTCGTTAGTGTTTTTATAGTTCACATACACGAGGCAAACTTTTTGTGAACGTATAAAAATATCTTGGTTTATAAATGCCCTTTTTTAGTTTATGCGATACTTTTTTGGCGGAGTGTATGTAGTTGTAATGTATGTATGTAGGGTATGGATAATTTTCAAAATGGTTTTTGTTCTTGTTATGATGTTATGATGTAAGGTAGCCATGAAATTTAATACTGTCAAATGTTTCAATCATTGTTCATTAGCAATAGAAAAATGTTAACAAGCGAGGAAAGACATTTACATTTATATCCAGATGTATGGATGCAGATCCAATGTAATATATGGCCGATAAGAAATGGGAAAGTTGATGGTGGCCAGAAGGAATCGTTTATGAGGTAATATCGTTTCAAATTTACAAGGATAAGTGATGCAAGTTTTAGTTTGGTTTCAGATGTAACAGAAATATCCAAATATTTCCAGTGCTTTGGATCATTTCCAAGGTAGAAAACCACTTCTTTTTTGAAGATTTTCATGGAAAAACTATGTAACATTTTTAACAGTAACATTTTTAACATCACAGCGACCAACATTACAATTGTTTTAGTAACGGAACGTAAGTCTATATCACATAACAAAAGCAAAATTAAATTGTACATTTGAACAGAACATATCAGAAAATGAGTAGAAACAATCACCAAAAATATGTAATGCTAAGATAGCTTAGCTCTCTCATGGTATTGATGGAATAATTCACGGCGAACGTAACAAAAGAAGAGAAAAAAAGTACACTAGCACGCGGACATATTTCTGTTTACCCGGCGTCATCAACGCGGTTCCGAGAGTGCTTTTTTACCATCAGGAAGCTAAGATATCTTAGCATATTATATTATTTTGGTTATTGTTTCTAGGCATTTTCTGACGAGTTCTATTTATATACATCATGGTAAACCTGTAGGAATATTCACATCTGCGGTTTCCCAAAGCGCTACCAGTGTCGCCATCTCATTAATAAGAAGTCAGAGAACTGCTCGAGGGATGGTTTGGGAATCAGTACCCAGTTTATGTCGCCGCTTTTTGAACGGCAGGCATGAGTTTCTATGGCACTAGAGGGCGCCAAGGAATGTCGAGTTTACCGTTTTGAAAGTTGTGGCATTAACTGTGAGGTAACTGCGATAGAAGGTAGAGATAAAAAAATATTCTCCAAACCACGCTGATGACTACGTTGAGCAAAATTTAATAATAATGATAGCAATAAACTTTTTTTACCGACAATATACAATATATACAGTGGTAACGTCAAAACAAAATTGTACGTTTATGTTTGTTGTAGATATGTGGGCTTGTGTACATGACGCACGTTTGCGTGGGTGCGCACGCTTGCTATGACCATAGCAGTGGTCGAAAATCAATCAGAATGTACAAAACCCAATATTTTGATCTCAATGAGAGACATTCACAATTATTTTGGAACGCCTGAAACGGTCTTATATGAGTTTCTCTTATTTAAAACTTCGTTCTAAGTTCGTTCTACCAAAGTCTAGAAACAATAGAAACAGTGGTAGAAAAGCATATCAAGCCGGCCTGGCTGATTTATTTATCGATGATAAATTCGAATAAAACAACGTAAAACACGTTTACAGTCTTTGTTGTTAAGGTGAAAAATTGGATAAAGTTTCCAAAAATTCGTATTGAAATGGAAAAAGCAAAATGAATATGGCGAGAAATTCATACAACGCACATATCTTCCAATATAAAACCACCGGTTCATTGTGAGAAATACACTCCGCCAAAAAAACTAAAATGAGCAATTTGACTTCAGAACAAGCGGCTGCTATAGTTGCTTTAATCGAAGATCGGCGATCTCAAGCATACGTTGCTAATTTGATGAACATCAATCGGTCAAGTGTTTCTAGAGCCGTAGCCAGATATAGGGAAACAGGCAATTACAGTAGAAGACCTGTACCAGGTCGTCCAAGATGTTCTACTCGCCAAGATGACCGCTATTTACTACTACAAGCATTACGTCGAAGACATGTAACTGCGAGACAATTGCGGAACGACTTGGCTAGAGTCAGAAATACTCGTGTGAGTACTCAAACTATTCGGAATAGGTTACGACAGAGCGGATTAAGAGCTAGAGTAGCTGTAACAGCCCCTCGTCTCACTAGGAACCACCGAGTGGCTCGCTTAAGGTTTGCCAGAGAACATGTAAATTGGAACATTAATGACTGGGCCAATGTACTCTTCACAGATGAGTCATGATTTGGTCTCTACACCTCAGATAGGCGTATCTCAGTGTACAGACGAGACGGTGAGCGCTATTCGCAGTGTAATATCAGACCTAGACCTAATTTCGCTGGCATCTGTTTAACAGGTCGTACAGAGTTAGTACCAGTAGACAGAGGTACACTGACTGCCCACAGGTATACATATAACGGACATTTTAGAAGAACATATAGCACCATATGCGCCAATTATAGGAAACGAATTCATGTTAATGCACGATAATCGTCCAGGAATACCTTAACGATGTTGGTATTCCAGTTTTAGATTGGCCTGCGGTAAGTCCGGACATGAACCCTATCGAGCACGTGTGGGACCTCCTTCACAGACGGATACGAACCCAAAATGTTGCCCCAGCGGACCCGCATGGAGTGGGAGAATTTGGATCAGGCTTATATACGGAGGTTAATCGAATCTCTGCCAAACCGTATGCGAGCGGTCAGAAGAGCCAGAGGTGGCAATACTCAGCATTAAAAGCTACTGTTATGACATTTTTCTTTCCAAAATTATAATTTCTTGTTTTAATAAAAATCTCAAGTATGAGTTCTTGTTTTTATTTGGCCTGTATTTTATTTAAACAATCATAGAAATTATATCTTAGAGCGCATTAAAGTATATTTACAACTTTATGCTACAAACTAAGATTATGCGATACTTCTATCATTCAAAACTAAATTATGCGATACTTTTTTGGCGGAGTGCATATAAATAGAACAGGTCTATGTTGGTACATACGTTTATATCAGCAATTGTAATACCAGAGAAAACTTTACTAGCATTGATGTTTAATGGCCTAGCAGTGTTTGCCATAATAGAATTCGTCAAGGATCTGGATTGGCAGAAGTCGTATTCCAACATTTAGAATAAGTTATTTCAATCGCTGATACAGCTACGGCAGTTGATTAATGACCGCTTTCAGGAATCCTCAAACTAATTGAGTATGCAGACAAAAAAGAACAGATGACATACACATCCAGATAAAAACAAAAATAAATATAAATTGTATTAGCAATGAATAACGCAACGAAGCAGTAAAAAGCCATAATTGTACTACAATATGTTGTATACTTACGTATTTTGGAAATAAAATTTGAAAATATATTCCAGAAAGCTTCGTTTTTTGCGCAAATATCTTTTAGGGCATTGTAATTTTGTGGTAGTGCAGAATAAGCGAAGTAGATAATTGAGATGAAAATTAAAAATCGACTCGTAATTCCCTTCATCGAAACAAACATTGATGTGTGTAAAAGCTGTTGACCACCTACGTATGTAGGTATATGTACATGTACACAAACAGTTCGTTTATAATTTTCTAATGATTTATTATGTCAATAACGTGGACATTGCAATAAAGGTTGGTCATTATGTACGTATAATTTTACATCGTATCAAAATAAATGTCGTGTTTCTACAAGATGTTCGCCAATTATAGCGTTAAAGTAGGTATTGATCGATGGCACTTTTATGGAAAATATAAAGGGTTCTTTCCTGTTTTGACAGTTTTTTTTTTCTATGATAAATCGCCTTGTATATAATTTAAACGCTCAAATATTCTGATAATATACATATTTTCAATTACCAAAAAATATAATGCTAAGATAGTTTACCTTCCTCATGGTATTGATGGAATAGTTCACGGCATGTTCGTGTGTTAGTGTTTTTCTTTTTCTATTCTTTTGTTGCGCTTGCTGCGTATTCTGTTTATATTTTCAATTGTTTCATTGTACATAATGATTTAAGCTGTCTTTAAATTTTAAAAGAACAGATGCAAGAAGCGTTGGAAACTTCTACCATATATTGTAGCGTCATTGTTGTAAAAATAATGCAATTGTTGTAAAAATAAAGCAGAAAAAGAAATTAAAGAGATAAGTCTAAGTTTTTAGCGATAAAGAATGTTCACCATGCGTTACATTCATTCAAAGATGCTCACAAGAGGGGCCATTCGGACGATTTGTAAATTATTCTAGGATAAGTTATTGCTTACTAACTCTTCCGCCGCATCCGCCACATTGCCGATCGAATATGGTATGAAAATATACGTCTTAATATAATTTATTATACGTTGTCTTTTTTTTCTTTTTTTAGTGTGATGGCGGCCTAACGGGATGTATAAGCGTGTGTATTCAAGCTGTCATAACTTCAGGAGCCTTTTGTCATTTACGTGCAATAATAACATAAAAATGTAAACATAGTACATTGGTATATTTTACGTTTTTTTTTTTTTTTTTACTTGAAGAATAAAAAATTATATTAAATTGTTAAATTATAAAATTTTAGTAATTTTCAAAGTTTTATTTAGAACCCACTTCATTAATTTTTCATTTACATAAACCCTGTAAAATTAATTTCTAAAAGAGTTTCATTGCAACATATTAAAAAGCACGTACGACCAAGCCAATATAATTATAATAAAGCTTTATTTCTTCTAGCATTATTTTCTCGCATATTTTTTTCAATTTGGTGTTTTAAATTGTCCTCGTAATTAATAATGGCTCCAAAGTATTTGAAATGTCACATTTTTAGTTCTAACTTTTAAGATTTAATAATCAGCATAACCTTTATTTTTTCTTTTTGTTTCTCACCTACATATGTAAGTAATTATATTTTAATAACGCTGTTGGTTTTACACTTCAAGTTGTCTCCTCATGCCTCCTTTGATATAGCTATAAAAATAATCCCTTAGCTTGTAGACAGATATCTGCGAACAGGTTTACCCGTGTCGTTAAAAACATGTTTTCGTTTCTTTTATTCTTCGTCTGGGTTCCTAAAAAAACGTACGCACGTAAGTTTTCTTAAATGCGGACGGAAAGTTTTTTACTCTTCCATTTACTTCTGGAAGTGATTGAAGCGCTTTATCTTTATCACGCAATTGTCACTGTGAACGACATTTACGCACGTGATCCATTCTTCGTTATTTATTTTTCCCAAGAAAAGGTTACAATAATAATAAAAATAATAATTTTACTAATACTGTTGCATTAATTGCTTAAGAATGCTAAGAATATACAGTGTGAAATATTTGTTAATGTACATAAATTCGGTGTGATAAAAAAACAACAAATAATTTTTTTTCGACCTTATACCTCAATTCTCTGTAAATCTCACTAATTATTCGAATTTTTTTTTTTAATGATTCAAAATTCGCATCAAAATTATTATTTTCATAGCCTCCTTGTTCAACGTGTCCCCAAGAATAAAAATCCATTGGCGTTAAATCTGGCGAGCGAGCAGGCCAATGAATAGGTCCAAAACGAACAATCCATCTTTCAGGAAAGTGGTCGTCGAGCCAGTTTCTAATTAAATTAGTCGAATGCGCAGGCCATCCATCCTGCTGAAAGTAGACCGTATCTCTGTTAATATCCTCCAACGACGGTAAAACAAAATTTTGTTACATATACAAGTAACTGTGTTGATTTAAAATGTTTTCGAAAAAAAGGGGCCGATCATTTTATTGAATAAAATTCCACACCACACATTTCTTTTCTTATAACGAGGTAAAAGTAGCTTCACCAGAAAACAAAATTTTGTGGGAAATAACAATATTTTCTCCAAACCAAGCACTAAATTCTAATCTAAATTCGTCATTCCAGTGTATCAATAAATTGAATGTGTGAATCTTGTTTTCCTTAAAGCTTTTTTGGGGTAAGCTCATGCTTACATCCAACTCCGCTGCTTTTTATGCAGCGATTTTTTTTATACACTCCACCACAAAAATATCGCATAAACTAAAAAAGGGCATTTATAAACCAAGAAATTTTTATACGTTCACAAAATGTTTGCCTCGTGTATGTGATGGAACATAGCTTTTTTACTTTTTTTTGTTTCTAAAAGAACACATTTAGAAAAATGCATATGCGTAAGGTTTGTTCAGTTGTTTACTGAAAGTCTTCCTATACGGACAAATTTTAAAGTGCGAAGTCAGAGTTCTGTACCAACGCTTTTAAAACTAAAATGAGCAATTTAACTTCAGAACAAGTGGCTGCTATAGTTGCTTCAATCGAAGATGGACGATCTCAAGCATACGTTCCTAATTTGATGAACATCAATCAGTCAAGTGTTTCTAGAGCCGTAGCCAGATATAGGGAAACAGGCAATTACAGTAGAAGACCTGTACCAGGTCGTCCAAGATGTTCTACTCGCCAAGATGACCGTTATTTACTACTACAAGCATTACGTCGAAGACATGTAACTGCGAGACAATTGCAGAACGACTTGGCTAGAGTCAGAAATACTCGTGTGAGTACTCAAACTATTCGGAATAGGTTACGACAGAGTGGATTAAGAGCTAGAGTAGCTGTAACAGCCCCTCGTCTCACTAGGAACCACCGAGTGGCTCGTTTAAGGTTTGCCAGAGAACATGTAAATTGGAACATTAATGACTGGGCCAATATACTCTTCACAGATTAGTCGAGATTTGGTCTTTACACCTCAGATAGGCGTATCTCAAAGTACAGACGAGACGGTAGACCTAATTTCGCTGGTGGCTCTATTGTGGTTTGGGAAGGCATCTGTTTAACAGGTCGTACAGAGTTAGTACCAGTAGACAGAGGTACACCGACTGCCCACAGGTATATAACGGACATTTTAGAAGAACATGTAGTACCATATGCGCCAATTATAGGAAACGAATTCATGTTAATGCACGATAACGCACGACCGCATGTTGCGATAATCGTTCAGGAATACCTTAACGATGTTGGTATTCCAGTTTTAGATTGGCCTGCGGTAAGTCCGGACATGAACCCTATCGAGCACGTGTGGGGCCTCCTTCACAGACGGATACGAACCCAAAATGTTGCCCCAGCGGACCTGCATGGAGTGGGAGAATTTGGATCAGGCTTATATACGGAGGTTAATCGAATCTCTGCCAAACCGTATGCAAGCGGTCATAAGAGCCAGAGGTGGCAATACTCAGTATTAAAAGCTACTGTTATGACATTTTTCTTTCCAAAATTATAATTTCTTGTTTTAATAAAAATCTCAAGTATGAGTTCTTGTTTTTATTTGGCCTGTATTTTATTTAAGCAATCATAGAAATTATATCTTAGAGCGCATTAAAGTATATTTACAACTTTATGCTACAAACAAAGATTATGCGATACTTTATGATTCAAAACTAAATTATGCGATACTTTTTTGGCGGAGTGTATAATCATAACTAGAGTACTTAATGCATTATCTTCATTGTATTGTTTCTTTGTTTTCTTCTTTCTAACAACGGAATCAGTTTCGTCAAGTTTCTTAACAAGCTTTTTCAAAGAATTAATGCGATATTGAAGCCAGGGTTAAATTTGTTAATTGCTATTCGATATGAAATATCACCAGTTCTATAAAACTTAATGAAAATAAAGTCATTGTTGCAATGTTAGCATAATTGTGAGCTTCGTGATTGCTAATGTCATGTCACTTAAATTTGCAACAGACAACTAACTAAATGTCAACAGAATTTTAAGGCAATACAACATAGTTTGAACGTAAGCAAGCAAATACGTTTTTAACATTTGCTTGTATACAGAAGGTAATCATCAATGCATTTTAATATGATTTCCAATGGTTTTAATAATGTAAGTAAGAGCTTTTTAAAGAATAATTCTTTTTAAACAGAACACAACAAGAAAATGCCTATAAACAATAACCAAATATATACATATACATATAATGCTAAGATAGCTTGCTTGCGACATTTCTTGGCGCTAAAGAAACGCATGCCTGCTGTTCGGGAAGCATAATAGCTATAGTAACACTTTTTCTTTAACGAGTGAAAAATGTCTCTGTACGTAGTAAATGAATTAAATAAACACATGAATGAAAACGCATTTACTCTGTGACCAACACAATTGAATAACAAATCCCTTTTTATGAAAAGTAAGTATTTTGACTTAGATTAATTAGTAGCAAAATCTAAATACTTAAAAAAAAGGTATTATATAACACGAAGATACCGGCACATAAATATATTAATTACAAGGAATATTAGTATCAAACATTGATTGCCACATTTTTAATACTTTTATTTTTCCATTGCCTTTTTTGTTCAACCAAAGTCAATTCAGATTTTTTAATAAAAGAAGACGTAAAGAATGGTTCTGCAACTCACGATTTACTCTACTGTAATTAAAATCCTCGTATTCCAATATAAATAATGTGATTCATATGGTTGGAATTAAAAAAGTACGTCCCTTTTCTCACAAATTCCAGAAAGATTGCCAGTTTATTACTTGTTGAAGGTGCCATTTGGAAATGCTAAATTCAACCAAATGAACCTAAAGTATTTTTATGCTATCCTGAAATGAAGTAACCGCAAGCCATGGTACGCACTGCAGCACATTCCTTTAATTTTCTTTAAATTTCTTCATTAAAAGAAGGATTCATCACATATACATATTTGATGCTTTTAAAAATACATATCTGTTGTAAGTTAAGAGCAAAGAAATCATTGTTTTTCCTACTTTTAAATGTTGACCTCTGTTTACACGTTTTCCGGAAACTTTCATATGCCAACTTTAATCCCTTGTTTTTAACCAATTCCAAGAGTTTTTGAGATAATTATTTTTTAAACAAACATACCAAACGTAAATCAAACATACGTGTGATTTGTGTTATTCTAGGGATCACTATTCATCAAGCGCGCTTGACTAGACGAGCCTGCTTGATCCGGCAATCTCACCGCTGTAAATTTTGATCCTTTTTTCTTAGAATTGAAATAATTCTAAGCTTTTGTTTTGAGAAGAAGTAGTAGGTATTATTACTAGTACTTCATTCATAACTTGTTACTGTTTCTTTTTTTTTCTTTAAATTATTAATTATTTTAATTATATTAATTATTTTAGGGTTAATGACAAATATTTCACATTTAAGGCAGCAGGTCTGTTCGCTAGAATTAGTTGCTACTAAATGTATTAGTAGTGATACCAGTTATAAAAGCTACAGAATGATATTCTAATGTTTTCAAATATTGCAATGAAAATAAAAATAAAGTAAATCTGCACAAATGAGTGCGCACTCATTGTCGACGATACATTTCGAAAATGGTCGGAGATACCCGAAGTCGGGATTCATAGGGGTACAGTTAGATGGCGTATAAATGACAGGTTAGATTGACGATGACGAATCGACGGCGTACTTTGTCATGTTCGACGATCGTTAGTAGATTTCTTAACCGATTTTCGACCTTAGAATACGCTGGCACTATTATTAAATATCTTGTTTTCAATATTAACATTATACCGTTTTGTTTGTAAAAAACATGTTAATGGCAAATGGCACATGTTAAATGAGAAACGAGATATATTATAAATTTCCATATGACTAATTTAATTTTTATGTTTAGTGTGTGTAACATTCCATAAAATATTGTAGACGACGAAGAAATTTTGGCGGAAATACATTCCGCAATGGAGATTGCCAATAAGAGGTGAATTACCCGCGGGTAATAAATGCGATTACCGATCAAATTAAGACAATGTTCTAAAATAAAAAAAATATGGCTGATGGTGGATGAAACAAGTTTCACAAGAAAGAATTGCACTGTGTTAGTGCGCACTTTCAAACGTGATATAGCATCCATACCTGTTCTTTTACGTAGTACAATATCAGAAAAGACAAACGCGCAGCGATAATACACTCCGCCAAAAAAGTATCGCATAATTTAGTTTTGAATCATAAAAGTATCGCATAATCTTTGTTTGTAGCATAAAGTTGTAAATATACTTTAATGCGCTCTAAGATATAATTTCTATGATTGTTTAAATAAAATACAAATAAAAACAAGAACTCATACTTGAGATTTTTATCAAAACAAGAAATTATAATTTTGGAAAGAAAAATGTCATAACAGTAGCTTTTAATACTGAGTATTGCCACCTCTGGCTCTTATGACCGCTCGCATACGGTTTGGCAGAGATTCGATTAACCTCCGTATATAAGCCTGATCCAAATTCTCCCACTCCATGCAGGTCCGCTGGGGCAACATTTTGGGTTCGTATCCGTCTGTGAAGGAGGTCCCACACGTGCTCGATAGGCCAATCTAAAACTGGAATACCAACATCGTTAAGGTATTCCTGGACGATTATTGCAACATGCGGTCGTGCATTATCGTGCATTAACATGAATTCGTTTCCTATAATTGGCGCATATGGTACTACATGTTCTTCTAAAATGTCCAACATTTGGTAAAGTATAACCAACACTGGTTATACTTTACTCAAACGAAGACGATCTTGATATCCCAAATGATACTTTTCGGTATCAACACGATAGCGCACAGCCACATTATACGCTTCCTGTTACCAGAAACCAGAAAACCTAGAGGAACTGAAACAGCGTATTCAAGAAGAAATTCGCGCAATAGAACGAAATGTTATTAATAACGTCTTAGATGAATTTATAAAAAGGCTATGTTACTGCCAAGAAGTAAATGAAAATTGACACTATTGAATTAATAGTGTTAATTTTGTTATTTTTGCGAAACTTGTTTTATTTTTATTTTTCCGCTCAGAATTTTAGATTTATAATGTTTTAAGTTACAAATACGATAATATCAACTTTAAATGTTCAGCTTGATTTTTCTCAAAATTTTTGTTATGCAACGTTATAATTTATTTGCATGATCATAAAGGGTAGAAAAAGCACTACACGAAAAATGTATACTGTTATTTAAAATGTTTTTGGATGACGTCATAACTAAAAAACAAATGAAAGTCGGATGGTGAATCGCACGTATTAATGCGTATTTCTAAAAAATAAAATGGAGACCTCAACGACAAAAAATTGTTCATTGCCGATCATCTACGTGAAAAGGTCTACTATCCGCAGGCGGATCCGTCTCATCTTAGGGTCGACATAGATGTAGGTCTAACATCGATATTTGCGTATTTCGCTGTGGTCAAATGTTTGGGAGGTTGCGTTATAATACGCTCGGTATTATCAATACATTTAATATTAGCTTCCACCCGCACACTAGGCGAATACACTCGCGGTTCACGTTAAGAAGATGTCCACGTCATCGATAGAACATTCAGCATGACAAATAGCACTTCACCAAAATTACTATTTTTGTAAGGTATTTTTTGGCACTTTTTCTGCCGTACAGTTTACAGCGCTGAAAATCACTAAAGCAATAATGCCAAATTGCCAAATTAGATTATAAAACGTTCTCGATAATACGTAACGAGAGTATATGTAACTAGATGATTAAAAAAACTTACCGTCTCGAGCATTTTCCGCGGTTTAAAAATCAGGAGAAGCCTGATGAAATATTGTTAATATAAGGTGCGTCTCCAAAGTTATTTCTCGTAAACGCATCCGCTGTGAGAAAATATGCGCTTGTATAAAGAAAAAAAATGCTTGTGATTCTAGTGAAATATGAGAACGTCACGAAATAATAATGATGGTGTTCACATTGAATAATTTTAAAGGTAAATTATGTTCCATTAATTATATCGAATTCTTTCAATTTCTAAGAAGGATTGTTACTTTATGTTTTTAAAAACCTTTTCGTCTAATCCACCTATAAGTTCACCTGAGAGTTGCCTTGTTTTAAAGCAAAGGACCTTTTCAATTTCAATATTAAGACGTTAACAAGGAGAAGACATTGCTTTCCTTACTAAAGGTAAAAAATTGGTTAAAAGTTATAATAGCTTAATAATAATAGGTACTTCAAATCTACATCATTCTTACGTGCTTAACTTCTTAACGAATAAAATTAGAAAATGATCGTATTTAGAATGAATATATATACAGAATATATATATATATATATTCTGCGTATATATATATATATATATATATTCTGCGTACATATATATATATATATTTATATATATAGATCGTGGAGACAATCAGTTGTAGGTAGGATATCCTATACCTGTACTAAGTAGAGCTCCCCAAAGTGCGTGGCAAGTCAGAAGGCGTACCGCCGGGCGTGGCCGGGGGGATATGTAATGTAATATATAAGCAAATAACTCGCATCGCATTTCGGTAGTTTATTACCGTATGCGATCGGGTTGTGACGGTATGGCGGACGCGCGTAGTAAGAAACGCCCACAGGCCGACAAAGTGAAAAAGTTCTGTGGGTAATTTCCTGACTTAATATATAATGGAAGTAAGATTATATGTAAAATTTGTAATATACCTCTGATGTGCAATGATAAATATGGCTGTAGAAGACATGTAAATAGTCAGCAACACAAAAATAAAAAACTGGGTGTATCACCGACTGAGGCAACTCAATTTATAATTGATTTATTTTATATGCTGACTGCGTGTAATTTACCGTTTTCCTTACTCAGGAAGAAACCATTCCGTGAATTTTGGAATAAATATAATCCAGACTTTGAGTTACCGTCGGAAACAAGCTTAAGGAGATGCATGCCAAGTGTACGTACCGAAATTGAAAACAGGATCAGATCTGCAATAAAAAATAAACTACTGTGGTTATGTATTGACGAAACGACAGACCGTAAGAAACATTCTATTTTGAATGTGATTGTACGTATACTGGAACCTCGTCAACCTACAAAGGGAATTTTATTAGCTAGTAAAAGACTAAAATCGTGTACTGCCGACGCTATCGAGAGCGTAGTCGTTGATACTTTACAAACATTTGAAATTGCTACTACTCAAGTATTAATTTTCATGACCGATGGTGCCGCGACAATGCGTTGTGTAGGTCGTTCTCTTCAAGAACATTATGGGATGATGTTACATATTACTTGTAAACTTCATGCTCTGCATATTGCGGCTGAAACTATTCGTGCAAATTTCCCTGAGGTAAATGCATTAATAACAAATACGAAACGGGTGTTTCTCAAATCTCCCAAACGTACCAGTGAATTTCATAAACAGTGTCCCGGTATTCCCGAACCACCAGAGCCGATTCTTACGCGTTGGGGGACATGGCTGAAGGCAGCGTTTTATTATTTTAAATACTTCCGGCAAATAAAATCAGTCGTCTTACAATTCAATCCCAACGAATCTGCGGCTATTAAGGAAAGCCAGGATAAATTCCAAGATATTTCCGTTGAAGCAGATTTACAAACCGCTTACAACAATTATAGAGAAGTACTTGAGGCAATAAATAAATTACAAAATAGTGCACTGTCCCTGACGGAGTCAGTACAAATATTAGATGACGTTAATACACTCCTACACTGTATAAATAACAAAAAAAATGATATCGTTACAAGAAAATTTGAAAGTGTTATGAAGAAAGATACAAATTTTAGCAGGTTAAGACAAGTTTGGGAAGCTAACTCTACTGATCCGGTGACTAAATTCAAAGATTATTTTCATTACGCGTGTATTACATCATTAGACCTCGAGCGTTCATTTTCAAGATATAAAAACATTTTTTCAGAACGACGAACATCCTTGAAAGAAACGACTGTGGAAACATTCCTAATGCTTCAGATGTTTGAGAAATCGGATTGCGCTTACGGTAACAGTTTTAATGTGCCTACCTCCTCGTGTGCTGACTAATACTATTTTCCTTGTGCATTAACACCCACTATATTGGATACGGCTAATTACAAAAGTAAGCGTTTTAAAATTCTTTATTTCTTTTGTTTTTATGTACTTTACTTATGTTCCTTATCGACGCCTATGGTGCGCCACGCGGTTGGGGAGCTCTAGTAATAAGTTACCTATTACTAGATATGTATGTATACCTATATATATATTTCTATATAGGTATATAGGTATATATACAAATACGCATTTTTTTAGAGTTAGGGTCGTTATCTATTATTATTTCGTGTATTTGTCATATTTTCGTTGTCATTATTATTTTCGCTTATATTTACTTGTTTTGCTTATTGTTGTTGCTTATTCACTGTATCGAATTTTGCTGTAGCTAAATAATTACGGCGGGTTAGCTGTTAGTTTTTGCTGTAGCACCGCATGTTTTCCAATTTCCACATTGTTCATTTTACAATAGCCTCCGTATGCAACAAACATATATGTAAATTTGAAGCAATTTTAGTATTCGGTGAATTTGACAACGGCTGCGATGAATTTATTCTATGAAATACGAAGAGAAATTAAATTCTGTTAAGGGTATTGTATTTGTTTTGATTGACACTCAAAATGAGAGTGGAAACACGAAAAAAAAGTCTGCGCTACGCCGGGCGAAAATTAATTTTTATAGCAATACGCCATTATTATTACGTTGAAAAGATCTTTTAATTTGAAGATTTTTTCTAAATACGATCATTTTCTAATTTTATTCGTTAAGAAGTTAAGCACGTAAGAATGATGTAGATTTGAAGTACTTATTATTATTAAGCTATTATAACTTTTAACCAATTTTTTACCTTTAGTAAGGAAAGAAATGTCTTTTCCTTGTTAATGTCTTAATATTGAAATTGAAAAGTTCCTTTGGTTTAAAACAAGGCAACTCTCAGGTGAACTTATAGGTGGATTAGACGAAGAGGTTTTTAAAAACATAAAGTAACAATCCTTCTTAGAAATTGAAAGAATTCGATATAATTAATGGAACATAATTTACCTTTAAAATTATTCAATGTGAACACCATCATTATTATTTCGTGACGTTCTCATATTTCACTAGAATCACAAGCATTCTTTTCTTTATACAAGCACATATTTTTCTCACAGCGGATACGTTCGCGACAAATAACTTTGGAGACGCACCTTGTGTTAACGATATTTCATCAGGCTTCTACTGATTTTCAAATCGCGGAAAACGCTTGAGACGGTAAGTTTTTTTTAATCATCTAGTTACATATACTCTCGATTTTATTTTTTTTACGTATTATCGAGAACGTTTTATAATCTAATTTGGCAATTTGGCATTATTGCTTTAGTGCTTTTCAGCGCTGTGAACGGTACGGCAGAAAAAGTGTCAAAAAATACCTTACAAAAATAGTAATTTTCGTGAAGTGCTATTTGTCATGCTGAATGTTCTATCGATGACGTGGACGTCTTCTTAACGTGAACCGCGTGTGTATTTGCCTAGTGTGCGGGTGGAAGTTAATATTAAATATACTGATAATACCCAACGTATTGTAACGCAACCTCCCAAACATTTGACCACAGCGAAATACGCAAATATCGATGTTAGACCTACATCTATGTCGACCCTAAGATGAGACGGATCCGCCTGCAGATAGTAGACCCTTTCGCGTAGATGATCGGCAATGAACAATTTTTTGTCGTTGAGGTATTTTAGGTAATCCTTCAACACTTGGACTTCTGCCTCGCTGAATTTCAAAAACATCTTGATCTTGATACCTTGTTAGGATCGATTGGTAGAATAGAAACGTCACGTTTGCATTTTCCGTAACAGATTTGATCTGCACTCCACTTTCAAGATGATGGGAAACGCACGAACGATTTATGTTTTGTATAGTGAGGCATCATTTTGTTACAAGATAATTCTAAGAAATTTGGAGAAAAACTTAAAATAAAAAGTATTTAAGCATATAGTCTTTTTAATTGAGTATTTTAATTTTAATTTATTTTAACTTATAAACTTAGTTCAACATTCTTGTATATCTATCTTGCTTAGTTTTCTGCGGAATGTTTGCTGGTGTTCTCATTTGATCGTGCATTCTTTAGACTTTTCACCGGTATTTCATCTTTTTTTTTGATCAACTAGATTCTACGGAATTGTTGCAGTTATCTATTTTTTTACGGAACACCCTCAATATGTTTTTAGAATTTGATAGAAAAGCTTTTTTAGCACTTTTTTTAAACATTATCCTATATCTAACGTGCATCCTTCTCTAGTAAATTCAATATGAAACTTTGAAGACAAATTAGATATCAATGTACACGATGTTAAAGAGATCGTACCGAAATGTTCCCAACATTTGAATCCCATGCGTGACCAGACCAAAAGCTTTAAGTGGAAACACTCTTCGTTGTCGTGTCTGAGTGAGCGTATCAAGTTCTATTCTAAGCTCGGTATGATTGCCACAGAAACATAGAATGTTTAAGCAAGGATTCGGGATGAAATCTTTAATAGAAATTTCTTTTTGGTGTTGTTAGGTAATTAATATTTTACTTGACGTTTCGCTGATCATGCTGTCAACCTCTTTAGAAAATTTCTAAAGACCGTTCAAAGGAAGTCTTACGAACGTCAAGTAAAATATTAATTGCGCAACACGCAACAAATAAAATCTTATATAAATTTCCTAATGGGAGATTGTAGTCGAACTATATGGTGCTGTAGAGAAAAATACATTTATGGTGTTTGAACTTGTTTAATATTTGGTTCCAATACTGAAACCACTATACAGGGTGTTAGGTAAACATGCGGTAAAAAATTCAAGTAGTTATTCCTTGGCCTATTCTAAGAATATTTTGTCCCATGATGATTTCCAGTCATCTGGACGTTCGTGTACATAGTACAGAACTTCACTAACTATTAAAGATACGTCAAACAGCCAAACGTCACTCATTGTAAACAACTGTGACCGATACAGGTGACTCACTGACTGAGGTACTCACTGACGAGATGTATTCAAATGAAATCCAATTGTACGGCCATTCAAAGTTATCGTCAACAATTTTTTTATTTGATAAACTCATTAATTTTTTGTACTTAATAAACACATTGGCGTACGTAATACTTTAAATATCGAATATGGTTGTCAAATCTTGTTCACCCTGGATCTTCGAAATAAAGGGGTTTTTCAGATATGGTCATAGAACAAAATATTCTTAGAATAGGCCAAGGAATAACTCCATGAATTTTTACCGCATGCTTACCCAACACCCTGTATATTTCGAAAACGTTCTTATATACACTCCGCCAAAAAAGTATCGCATAAACTAAAAAAGGGCGTTTATAAACCAAGATATTTTTATACGTTCACAAAAAGTTTGCCTCGTGTATGTGAACTATAAAAATACTAACAAAATCATGGAACATAGCTTTTTTACTTTTTTTTTCTAAAAGAACACATTTAGAAAAATGCATATATGTAAGGTTTGTTCAGTTGTTTATTGAAAGTCTTCCCATACGGACAAATTTTAAAGTGCGAAGTCAGAGTTCTGTACCAACGCTTTTAAAACTAAAATGAGCAATTTAACTTCAGAACAAGTGGCTGCTATAGTTGCTTTAATCGAAGATGGACGATCTCAAGCATACGTTGCTGATTTGATGAACGTCAATCAGTCAAGTGTTTCTAGAGCCGTAGCCAGATATAGGGAAACAGGCAATTACAGTAGAAGACCTGTACCAGGTCGTCCAAGATGTTCTACTCGCCAAGATGACCGCTATTTACTACTACAAGCATTACGCCGAAGATATGAAACTGCGAGACAATTGCAGAACGACTTGGCTAGAATCAGAAATACTCGTGTGAGTACTCAAACTATTCGGAATAGGTTACGACAGAGTGGATTAAGAGCTAGAGTAGCTGTAACAGCCCCTCGTCTCACTAGGAACCACCGAGTGGCTCGCTTAAGGTTTGCCAGAGAACATGTAAATTGGAACATTAATGACCGGGCCAATATACTCTTCACAGATGAGTCAAGATTTGGTCTTTACACCTCAGATAGGCGTATCTCAGTGTACGGACGAGACGGTGAGCGCTATTCGCAGTGTGATATCAGACCTAGACCTAATTTCGCTGGTGGCTCTATTATGGTTTGGGGAGGCATCTGTTTAACAGGTCGTACAGAGTTAGTACCAGTAGACAGAGGTACACTGACTGCCCACAGGTATATAACGGACATTTTAGAAGAACATGTAGTACCATATGCGCCAATTATAGGAAACGAATTCATGTTAATGCACGATAATGCACGACCGCATGTTGCAATAATCGTCCAGGAATACCTTAACGATGTTGGTATTCCAGTTTTAGATTGGCCTGCAGTAAGTCCGGACATGAACCCTATCGAGCACGTGTGGGACCTCCTTCACAGACGGATACGAACCCAAAATGTTGCCCCGGCGGACCTGCATGGACTAGAAAATGCTCTCCCTGACGAGTGGGAGAATTTGGATCAGGCTTATATACGGAGGTTAATCGAATCTCTGCCAAACCGTATGCGAGCGGTCATAAGAGCCAGAGGTGGCAATACTCAGTATTAAAAGCTACTATTATGACATTTTTCTTTCCAAAATTATAATTTCTTGTTTTAATAAAAATCTCAAGTATGAGTTCTTGTTTTTATTTGGCCGGTATTTTATTTAAACAATCATAGAAATTATATCTTAGAGCGCATTAAAGTATATTTACAACTTTATGCTACAAACAAAGATTATGCGATACTTTTATGATTCAAAACTAAATTATGCGATACTTTTCGGGCGGAGTGTATAATTTCGAAAAATTGTTGTTCGTATTTCAGATTTTTTGGAAGAAATATATACATCTAAATTTAGGCGATGGATGTCAAAATAATAAATATATGAAAATCTGTTAGAAATTGATATATGAAACTTATACCGCACAAGTTTATTTAGAAATGGATGAACTAAAAGCATAATGAGATTCAGAGCGTTCCATTTAAATAACAAAGCAAGTACCTGCTTCGCTACTTAGCAATTATATTGTATGGCATCTAGTATACTGTCAGAACATTTTGGAAAAGGTTCTAACAGCCTATATACATCGTCTTAGTACACCTGACCAGTTATAATACAAACAAATTTATAATGCTTCGCTCATGGGGAAATTGGTTTGTGTCATAGACATATGTGTATTACAGATTTTCTCTCCCGGCAAAATCGCCGGCTGGTAGATTTACCATGTCGTGTGTAACCAGACTAACTAAGTCACATTATGGGGTAAGCGCTCGGGCGAATACTCTCTTTGCCTCGTGTAAATATCCGTTTCTGTAAACAGTCCGGTAAATCAGTGAATAGAGCAGATGAAAAGTTTACTGGACCAAATGGTTTTCACCACTGTACTGTGACTCTATTCACAACTATGACTAGGCAAGTGCATTTGTAAACAATCCGATGCCAAACAAGACAGAGTTAATTAGAATTTCGCTATAATTGGCAATAAATTCTTCATAAAGTTACTTGATTGTTGAATTGTAATAATAATAATAAAAATACTAATAGATTTTTATTTTATATATAAATAAACATAATGGTAAGATCACTTGCCAAAATTATAAGGTGTGGTTCGAATGTTTTCCATCATATCCAAAAAATAAGATTAACCACCTAACTTCTAACTTAACATAATCTAATATTTCACTACCTACTGTAATTCTCAATTAATAACGGAAACCGATTACACTGGCCAACAAATTTCAACTTTTGATTTTACCATAAAATAATTTATACTAATTTCAATAGAAAACATATAAACATTTATTTTGATACAAGGTAGAAGGTCAAGTTGGCTCGATTTTTTTTATATTTCAACGAAAAGATTTTTTTAGATTGGATCATAATTTAATGTATATTTCAAATTATCATAATTACATATGTGAAGTAATACTGCGCCGTTTCTTATAAACAATATCTACAGCATCTCTTCTTAACATCCAACAGTAATCTGCTAACATAACAGGATCCCATTTTCTCCGATACCGTTTTTCCATTCCCATGATGTCTTGGTGGAAGCGCTCACCGTGTTCATCGTCCCTCATATTTTCCGGACAAAAATCCAAGTGAGAATGTAGAATGTGTATTTTAAAGGACATATTACAGCAAGTAGCGTGAAATGCTTATAACATATCCATTACTAAAGTTTTATAGTTGTCAGCTTTTTTGTTTCCCAAGAAATTCGTGAAACCTTGTATCATGAAGAGCCAAGCTGGTTTTTCCTTCCCTGTTCATTTGGTTTCAAAGATTTCATTATTTACTATTTCTCGTATCAGAGGCCCAACAAAAATACCTTCTTTCAGTTTCCCTTGTGTTAATTTTGGAAACTTTTCACGAAGATATTTAAAACCTTCACCTTCGAGATCCAGTGCCTTTACAAAGTTTTTCATGAGCCCAAGTTTCACGTGGAGAGATGGTATTATGATCTTTTCTTTTTCTTCTAGAGGCTGACGTTGTACGTTGTCTTTTTCTAGTGTAAACTGTTGTCGTAGTGGCCACGCTTGCTCATGGTAATGTTTATCCCAAAGACATAAAAAGCAACAGTATTTGGTGTAACCAGATGGCATACCCAAAGTAATTGCAATTATTTTAAAATCTGCACAAATATTCCAGGAATAGTCTTTGTACTTTATCTTTTCTAATAAAATTTTCAGATTTTCGTAAGTTTCTTTCATAGAAACAGCATGACCTATCGGAATAGAAGGATAATGGTTTCCATTATGCAACAAAACTGCTTTCAGACTGGTGTTTGATGAGTCTATGAATAATCTCCAAGAGCTGGGATCATGATGTGTTCCAAAAGCTTCAGAAAGTTTATAAACGTTATTGCAGTAGACCAGATTACCGGCCATACTATAAAGGCATTTCCTCTGTAACCAGAGCTAAGCCAATGTTGCCGCTTTTCGAATCATTTTTACTTTATATGCTGTTCAATTTCATCAGTCACTAACTTAGAGTAAAAACCTTGTTGGCCAGTGTTATTAAAAATGCTTATAGACAAGATACCGAATACATCTGGTCCAAGGAGTAGGTGGAGGCTTGTATCATTAGTAAATACTGTTTGTAAAACTTGTTTCATAGAGAGAAAGCTTACGCTGTGGAAAAGCTATCAAACGTTTATTCCGTAATTTATATTATGCACGTCGTATTGTTTCTACTTAATAAGATGAAGTGTTTTCATATTAAACCACTGCAAATTCTAAAGTTTATGATTAATTCTGTCAAATTTACGGATTAGCGAATCCCAGAAATCAAACAACGACAACAAACGACTATTTCCAGATTGAAACCGCGTGGTTGTCGTAGTCTCTGCCAACGTTTCGTTCTCAGTCTTATTGGACATCTTCGGGATTGTTACTGCATAACTTAAGTTAGACGACCGTGACTCGAGGCTTTTAAAAACTCACAAACGAGACTCTGTGAACAATATTTATTTTACTTAAAGAGAAGTTTGTCCAACTAACGTCTAAGTAAAACAACTACTGCAAGGAAAAGTTGTTTACAAAAACCCATTAAGATAAGCAAGTTGTATAAAAGGTCTAGCCTAAATGTTGTATGTAATTAGTTATAACATATCTCATAATTCTTGGGACTATTCGTTTTCGAGGGATTTATATAGGCCCTGTAGCTTCCGCAAGTAAAAGTATCTACCCTACATTTAAGGTGTCACCGATCGTGAGTTTCTCTTCAAGAACAACATAAAAACCATCTTCAAACCCAATCTCAAACTTTCAGGCTACTTTCCCAACAAAGTCCGCAATCATCTATTTGTGTTAGATTCCACGTTCGGGCGGTAGTGTTATACGTCGGTGAAACAAAGCAATCGGTCAGCACATGTATGCGGTTGTTGCATATAACCGTGTCCGCGTTGGCTGTGGAGCACAGATCGGAAGTTGGTCACAGAATCCAATTTAAGTCTACTACCACTACAATTAGAAAAATCCGCGAATCTATAGAAGTCTTCTAACATCCCAACAATTTAAATCGCGACGAGGCTGATTAAACCTCCTATCAACTGCTAGGGTTCCATAACTTTTCCATTCCACTGACACGTAACGACTTCTCAGTCAATGTGCAGTGACAGTTCTGAACGTGTTCCATGCGAACATATAATCATGTCCTACTGCACCATAATTAAAGAAAGATAACACAAAGCTTTGAGATAGCGTAGCATTGTTTTAGTTTGCGAAACAAAAGGAATCCTACGAGGATAAACAACCTTCAAGTTCCGGAAAATTGTGATCTTATCCGTGTTTATATTATCTTTGAGAGCAGCCTTGACGACTTCAGTTAATTACATACCATGGTAGAAAAAATGTACAGATTTCACAAAGCGAATGTTCTATACATTTGGAGCAAAATGTGAATAGCGACGTGCGGTTACTAACTTTCGGAATAGATCTATCAGAAGCATGCGCTAGCAAATATCATCGCTCTAACTCGGAGATAGAAGTCGCGCCGAATGTTAGTATATCCTCCGCACAAATATTAAGGCAACATTCGCGTCTCTGCGGGCGAAATATTTACACCTGTTGATCCGCTATCCATGTATTACTCTTACGTTTATAACTCTTTTGTTTTAACTTTTTTTGGTGAAGTGTGCACCGCTTTAAGTGAGGGAACACGTAAGTAATGTCTACGTGAATGTTGTGGATTAGTTTTGATTAGTTTAAAAATTAAAAAAAATAAACAACAGATCTATATTGAATGGGCACGTTTATATGCTCATGAAACATAATTTATATACGTATCTACGTGCTTGATAAAGCTGTAGTGTTAATTTAGTATGTGAAAAACATGTAGTTAATTTTCTCACGATAAAATTCGAAATTTCGAAGGTTAAATTCTTATTTTACTGTTGCGTTGCAGAATATTGTAATACCAACACATGTCGGTTACTATCACAAATGTAGTCAATAAGAAGTAATGATCTCATGTCTCTTAAATTGTGCTTTTATTACAGAAATTTGTTTTTATGAGGAGTTGTATGTAATATATATCCACAGGAATACATATTAATATATTATTAAAAATGTTGGGAAAAATAAAATCGAAAAATCGAGAGGGCCATGATTTTTTTAAGTAAGAATAATTACAGTAATAATAATAAGTTTTATTTGAAAGACCAGAACTAAGTCAGAGAGTCAAAGGTACAAAACAAAAATGAAAACAATATAATCTCTATTTTTTTAAAGATGTTATTGTTTTTTTTTCTTTATTTATTTAACTTGTGGATTTTCCAATTATCCAAACGACTGTGATAGATTTTTACTCCAAGAGTGCCAACACAATCGGCTGCTAGATTTAGACTATGTTTCATAGATGTATCTTGAGATCTCTCACGCAATGTTTGCCTCTAGTACTTTATTTTTATGTTTATGAATACAGCAAAAAGCTTCTAAAATATTTCAAATATGGTTAGAAAATTTTGAGAGACGAATTAGTTTCTACAAGATGTTAGTTGACTGATATCGGTAACACATCTAATTGCAGCCTTCTGCTTAAGGAAAACTTCATTTGGTAAAAGAGCTAGGTCTCCAAAGAAGAATTTTATATAGTAATTCAGATTGATATTCAGAGAAATATACAGGGTGGGCCAAATTCGATACTTTTAATAGGGAACTTATATTTCTAAAGCAATTAGACAAAAACTGATCGTAGCTTCTGGAGCTCGATTTTAAAGAGAAATCGATTGGTGAAATCCCTATTTTTATAAATTCCTTAATATAAGAGATACAGAACGTTTCCTTAAAATGTGCAATTCTTAAAAACCCTTGTAACCTTTTTATTTGTGAAAATACTTGATTTATATACAAACTATATTTGGGCGCTTTTTGACGCAGAATTCTATGCTCTAATTTTCTCTTTTTTAAAACTCGTATTTTTTGAGATATTATCAAGACAATGTGTTTTTTCATGTGAAACACCCCGTATGTTTTTACCCTTTTGAAAAGAATTTAAAATTACTTTTAGAATGTTATAACACACTTGATATATTTTATTTAAACAACTTTTAAATTATTTGTTTTGTAACCATGAAAACTATGAAACCATACGACATGTTAAAATGTTTTACAGAAGCAGGTGAAAATGAGATAGCTGCATGTAACATTTACTATGAGCGATATCCTGAAACATCCTAAAATACATCCTAAATTTTTACGGAATAAACCCTATTCATTCCTTATCAGTAACACTATTTATTGATGGTTTCCTTAGTTTAGTTTGTTTGAATTGTTATTTATAACATTTAATATGAAAACAATTTTTTTCCACCTTGTTGAAATCTTTTATTTGCTCATCTACCACCATCCATAGCCATCTTAAAATAATGGGAAAGGAAGAAAAACAAACAACTTAAAGACAACTTAAAGTTTAAACATTTAAATAAAATATCAAGTGTGTTATATCATTCTTGATTTATATAAAACTATATTTGGACATTTTTTTGACGCAGAATCCTATGCTCTAATTTTTTTCTTTTTTAAAACTCATATTTTTTGAGATATTACCAAGACTTGTGTTTTTTATATGGAACACCCTGTATATTGCTACACTTTTGAAAATAATATAAAATAACTTCTAGTAAGTATTTTTACAAATAAAAAAGTTTCAAGGTTTTTCAAAAATTGCACGTTTTAAGAGAACGCTCTGTATTTCTTATATCAAGGAAGATATAAAAATAGGTACTTCACCAATCGATTTCTCTTTAGAATCGAGCTCCAGAAGCTTAGGTCGGTTTTTGTCCAATTGCTTTAGAAATATAAATTTCCTATTCAAAGTATCGAATTTGGCCGACCCTGTACAGTTCTTAAAAAATCGATGCTCAAGCATTGCTTTAGGCGCCTTAATTTAAAGATAATTATGTCTAATTTTGAGGTTAAAGACCGACAATGAAGATCCCATTTTACAATGATCAATACTGTTTGTAATTTGAAAATTTGGATAGGAATTGATTTTCTTTTGGATGATGTGAAGTAGAATGTACTTAGTTTTATCACAATTTAGCGAAAGCCGTTTGTACAATTGATCTCGCATGTTATGTACAACACTCTGAACATCCTGATCCTGATCCTGATCCTGATCCAAAAAAATCAACGACGTCGTCAACAAATAATGAAAATAAAACTGGCGCAACGACGGATTGCTGTACTACACCAATAACGCTCGTTAAAAGAGAGTTGATCTTGTGTTTCGTGTTCTAATTTATTACATTAATCTCGTCAAAGCGGACACTATTGGAGAGATAGAAGATGATCCGATTTTCAAAGGCTTTAGTTAGACCGCAAAAATACCCTATATAATATAGGTATAATATAGAATGGATAGTATGGATTTGCTTACCCTGAAGCCGTATTGGCAAGAGGATAAAATATCAGATTTATTTATAGAACTATCTATGAGAGTAAGCTTAGCGTAATTCAACTAGCTTCGAAAACGACGAGGCAAGTGCTATAAGCCTGAAATTTGAGTCCCGAAGAAGAGAGATAACTTTTGAGGACGGGTTTTATAGTTATGACCTTAAAAAATTCTGGGAAAACCTCCTACAAAATGATTCAGTAAATAGATAAAGTTTAGGCGTTATAAGTAGAAATTATTTACAACGCCTTACAGGTGGAATTACTCCTTTTTTGCAGCGACTAAATAGACTCGTGTCTATTCGCCTCATGAGGATAGATTCGTGTTGCCTACTGGTATCCCCAAGAGTCAACAAAATACGAGTCTATCTAATCTCTGCAAGAAGTCTCTGCAAGTCCTCTCTAGTTATGAGTTCGTGCTTGAACTCCTCTAAGATATAAGCAGAGCTACTATCTATGCTACTGAATTTATTCTTCATTTTACCGAATATTGTGATCGGTTCAGATTCAGAATAAGGAAGTAAGAGCCATTGTCCTCTGCAACTGCTGCTATGTTGAACAGTGTCAGGATTATTCTTGCTTATTTATTGTCGGATGTTAGAATATGGGGATCGAAACAGTTTCGTTTAGAAAACTGGATTAATAATAATATTTTTTGTCATTATGAAATCTAAATGATGTTCTCGTATCGAAAAAGAAAACGTCCATTTCGATACGCAAACTTTCACCATTTGTTTTGCCGATAAATTTAAATTTTTAAAATATCAGTATATTGCTCATGAAATTCCCTATACATAAATGGCTTATATTGTTTATTTAAAAAACAAAAAAAAATAGTGTTCCATAAAACATTTGTGTTACGACTTTCTAGGAACTCGTTCTTTAAATCCTAGGTAACGATTAACATTCATTGACAAGTTTCACAATTACATATTTATCATCTTTACTACAGATCACCAAACATTTACCATTGAAATCTGTTTTCGTAATGGATGAAGACAACAGGATGGGAAATATGCAACTAGGAATGGATGAATTTCGTCTTCATTTACCACATTTTGCGGTATCATATCTTCATTTATATCGACAAATTGTTCGCCGCGTCATTAGATTTTGTAAAAGGGTGCAGTAAGTCGCAAGGTGGTAGACTCAAGAAAAGAACTGCTGAAATCATCCACCTAAAATGTCAATTAGAAAGCTTTCGTAGGAAAGTAATTTGTTACATGGTACTTGTTAGCATACTTTCAAAAAAGAACCCAAACCCATTTTTCACGTAGAAAGAGCGTAATACTGCAATTGATTTGAAAAT